>JALRMI010000028.1:0-141206 GCA_026120165.1 Leptosphaerulina australis
TACATATTGGCTGAGTTATGAGGTAGTGAAGCTTTGGGTAATGATGTTGGTGTTGGCGCTAACGAGCTTGGCAACCAAAACTTTTGACCTAGTACTGTAAAGAATACCAAAGCCAAGCATGGCTTCATTGTAGGTGCTATATCAACATGAGCTTTTGCCGTAGGTTCTTCTTATTGTTGAATACGGCCGAAGACAATGCAGTAGTGATGTCATGAGTAGACCAGGACCACTCAGGGCATTAACGTAAAAAGGGTAGGCTATCTCTGCCTTGTACAAAGAGCCAAAATGGCTACCGGGTTATCGATGTCATTCAAATTAACTAGACAAACAACAAATGTGGCCTTGAACCGAAACACATTGATGAGTGTACTAATAGACAAGTGCATCATCAAGGCACTCGTGCTGAGCTCCCTTGTCATTTTATCTTGATTCAAATCGACTTTGAGCACTGGCTGACGGTTGATAGGTGTGCTAGCCCAATTCTTACCACCAGTAGGTTGTTGGTGCTTAGCAAGCAAAGAGTTTGTGTTCTTACTCTTCCAAGTTCATTTTATGCTCAAAAACTATCAGTTACTCAGCGCCCGCAAGTCTCATTGAAGTAGGTGCGCGATCGCACTATGGCAAGGCTCCAGCTATCTGGCTGCTGAGCGACTACTGGGACGTTTCAGATCGTTTCAGCGCATATTTACTTGCCTTAAATGCTGTTTTGTTACTGTGTTGAGATGTTTCAGGTAGAACAGGATAAGAGATTCTGACATGAACGAGCCTAAGCATGGGGCGTCAATCACATCAGCGTCCACGTCCAAAACCGTACATAGACACGATACTAGTCACAATCCTCTGATTCCATATGCTCTTTGGGATGCTATATCGAATAATAGATACGTATTGACGTCGTAGTGATGAGTTCTTCCCTCTTTGTCGGCCGCGAAGTAGTAGTAGCCGGCCCTTTCCATTCGCCAACGAGCATGCATTGATGGTCGCTTCGCATAAACACCTTTAACAAGATCGCAGCAGGTGACTGACCTTTGGACATCATGGGCCAAGGTCCGATGCACTAGTGTCTTCTGAATTTCAAACTGGCTCCTTTGAGTAGGGTTCGCAGCAGCCTGGAACAGTCTTGCGTTAGGCGCTCAATACTCTGGGAAATTTTGGTCCACATTTTCTTTCCAAGCTCTCAATCCTCCGCGTATGTCTCCAATGAATCTTTTGCCACCGAAATCCAGTCCCAACTCTTTCATCTTCTTTACAGTCAACTGCGAATCATTTCCCAATCGGCAAACGACGAAAATGGGTTTTTCTGGTTGTTGTCGGAGGTCTTGCACCCAAAATGCCTCCTCACCATCCATTGAATTGTACTCCCCATTGTTTCCGCTGACACGAGTTGCAGAGACCACCGAAAAAGGCACGTTACGACTTCCATCGATGTTGCAAAGCTCAAATTGGACGCTGTCCCTGGTGTCTACAAGGATGTGGCTGTCCATTTTCGAGACAGTGCCTGTAAAAGGATTGACACCTGAGCGAAGCTTCGCGTAGCTTTCAGCTGATATACGTTCTTGTGGACTGAGTGTGTCGATGTGGTTGATGCTACCGCAAAACTGTACATAATCCAGACCTCCAGAGTTTAGCGCTTCGGGCGTAACTGTCGACTGCGCTGAGCATGCTGCACACTTTGGCTTGCGCGTACGTAGACGAATGGACCGGAACATAGGATTAGAATATGCAGAGAAGAGCAGCAGACTAGGGGGCTCAGCTTGAGTTTGCATTGCAACGGTAGACTTCTGAGTAAGGACTTTGATTGCCTCCAAAGCCTGAAGCACACCCATAACGCCTACAACAGGTCCTAGAATACCCCCATCACCGCAGGATACAACAGACTCCGGTGGTGGAGGCTTAGGAAATATGCATCGATAGCAAGGACCACCTTTCGAATCTCCCGCTGGCAAAGGTGGGTTGTTGAGTACCATGAGCTGACCGTCAATACGTAGTGCTGATGCGGACACGAGCGTTTTACCAAGCAGAACGCAAGTGTCTGATATGAGATAACGTGACGCGGGATTATCTGTGCAATCAAGGACTAAATCGTATTCTTTGAAGGCTGCTAGGGCAATGTCTGAGGTTAGGCGAGATGTATATGGTATAAGCTTGACGTTTGGGTTGAGGCTAAGCGGATGTCAGTGCTTTAGATTTGAATCAAGTAGCGTTTACGCACGAGGCTAGAGCAACCATGGCGCTTTCGACTTTGGTCATCCCTACTCTTGCAGTGGAATGAAGTATTTGACGATGTAGATTTGATTCCTCGACGGTGTCTCCATCTATCAGTCCTAAGGTGCCAACTCCTGCTCCTGCAAGATACGCCGCTGCTGGACACCCTAGGCCGCCCACACCCACGATGAGTACTTTGGCTCTCTTTAACTTGAGTTGCCCTATCATGAACACATCAGTTCCAACGACGCCATACACATAGTTTGGGCCTGTGCCAACTTACCCTGCAGCCCAATCTCAGGCATAATTAGCTGCCGGCCATACCTTTTGTACTCGGTTGGCTCGAGTGGCCATTTTTTCCCTTCGTCAGCGCTGTCCTCATCTGCCAAAGGATCTTGATCCAGGATCGCGAATATCTCTGAGCGGATGTCATCCGGAACTCCAAAGTTCATGTCATGATCTAAAGGGTCATTGGACAGCTTCAGTTTCTGACGCGAAGCCTTCTCTTGCTGCTGGTTATGTTCTGCTTCTGCTAGCTGTTGTCGTAAATCACGCAGTATGGCTTCGTGAGATGCTATTTGCCGCCGTAATGAGTCTATGATCTTAGCCATTGTGCGTTTTGTGAGAGTGCTCAGATTGGAGATTTCCGTTTTGGTTGGTGAGGGGTATGGGACGTTATCGATAATAGAGGCGGCGCTAGACCAGTCAAGCTTATCCAAGTACATTCACTCACCTCGGTGGTCCCTTGTACACACGGTACCGCTTGTGCACAATCGAACGTTCGCCAGATGCGCCCACGATAGCTATGCACCTCCATAATTGACTGAGTGTGCGAGACTATTGCCAGCTGTAGTTTCATGAGGTCAGACGCCCATTTCCAGGATTCAAAGGTAGACATGAAGACGCCATCCAAGTTCTCAACTCGCAAAGTCGCATGCGCATTGTACAATTGGTCCACCTACTATCTGACATCAAGTCTCAGTGATGAATCATGTATCATCGAGAATGTGGATGCTTACATCGCTTATCGGTTAGAGAATTGGTGGTGGTATGCTCGCAACTGTTGTTGGCTGGACATGGCTGCCTTCATGATGTATTGAAGGTGGTCAATGGTCTGCTATAAGACGGCTATAAGTGAGCAGCCGCCACAAGGCTTGATGCACGACATATATGCAAGTCATTCCACACCGCGTGACAGAGTCGAGTCATCCTGGTTGCTCGACTTCGGCTGCGTCTGATCGCCACGAGGGAGCACTTGAGCGAAACCAGTCTTTTCGATACTGTAGTCGCACGCGTGTTTGAGATCAGCCAATACGGTGGTGATGAGATCTGACGACAAGGTGTGGCAGATTAGTCTGACATACCTGCAGCGGCCGTTGCAAACGAATATGGAGACACATGGCATTCGAGATATGGCTTGTCGAACCCTGATACTGGGTCAGACCTCGTGAGAGATGCAAGTCAGAATTGGTCTGAGAAGCCACGTCAATTTTTCTTTTGCAGCGAAACCAATGAGAATCTTGCAAAATCTCAGTTTCGCGTTCCCTGGCTGCATTTGATGATTTCTGTCCTGGTGATTCAGCCACAAGGCTGCTTGTGGGACACCATGGCTCCCCACACATGCCCGAAGGGCATTAACTTTCTTGCCTTGGTACTTCTGATCAACGGCGCACTTCGCGCCCAAAGTTGTGGTCTAGCTAAACCTGGGAGTTGGAAAATAAGCAGATTAGTAGAAGGCTTGAAGGAATGGCAGTAAGTGTCTGAGTTGATCGTTAGAACAACCCCATGTAAGAATCCGGGAGGCTGGGATAATCTGCGCAAGCTCGCGGGAGATTGACAGGTAGAGTGGGACTCAGGCACTCGAGAAGTGGTTGAGTCCGAGTACTTCCTCCACCCTTAGCGGTGTTCATTTCTACATCTGCTCTGCTTCCGCTAGCTTGCCTTCGTTTCTGTAGAGATTTTCAGGCTATTGACCGTGTTTAGTGTCAACTCTTCGATACGAGACTTCGATCGATTCATCAGAGTCAGATTCATTTGGGATATTAGAAACGCGCCAACATGCAGTAGAATTCGCCATTCACGGCTTGGCAAACAAGTCTATGATTCGGAAGCCAGGCCGTGGCGGAGGGGCCCACTAAATGTTTGCTTTGTCCACATTCTAAGCATATGTATGGTTGAGGTTCAGCGATACGGCAGTTGCTCTAGTGAACGGCGCAGCCGAAACAAAGCTCAACATAGCGGGATGAGTGTGAGTGCGCAGGAGGGCGTTCCGTTGGCGTAAGTGTGAAAGGGTAGGTGGAGGGAGCTGACACCCTACCACAGGCTCAAGTGGGTCTGGGCACTTCCTCTCATCTAAACTGCCGTACTTGGGATGCGCTCATATCTATGCTAGTGAAATGTGGCTAAGGGGCTCAAGACAGGGCAGGACCAATACTAATACATGTCGCGGTCAGTCATGGGCGTACAAGACTCTCGATACCCCGCGCTCCTGCTGCAACAACTGCCCCTCCATCAGCCTGTCTGATTAGGATACAACATACATCGACTGCATTACACTCCCTTTGTTATACTCGTAATGATGGTTTGCGCGACCTGCAAAGGCTTGCAAAGGCATCCGAAGGCTGTTGATGGTGTTAAGGGAACAGAGGCAGGTGCATTGCAGTTCGTTGATACTTCATTACCGGACCTACGCTCAAGTGCAGCCAGCTGTCGTGCGTGTGCCCTGATCCTTCAGGGCATCCTGTTACATTACGACCAGTTCAAGAACGTGAAAGAGGACAACATACGGATCACAGCGGAATCGTTCCAGTCTGTCCAAGGACGCACCTCCCAAGATCACCTCTCCGTCGAGGCTAGGTGGAAGGAGCAATACGAACATGATGACTACGAAGATGACGAGCACGGATATGCAGGCTGGCCGAATCTAAAGCTCGAGTTCTTTACAGATGGAGGTAGGTTTCCGCACCAACCAACGAGCATGGAAGTATCGCCGAGTTGTCCGAGCGTGTGCCGATCACTCATACATCAGGCCTAGTGGAAATACGTGAGCTGACGTTGACAGATGGGCAGTCTTCCTTCTCAGCAATTGGGCGAGGACGACAGATCTCAAGCCAACCTTTGCAGGATTCAGGACTCTCGACACTCCGAGACCTGCTCAAGACTTGCCTGTCAAGCCACTCGAAATGTCGACAACCCAAGCCGACCTCACTGCCAAAAAGAGTGCTCGATGTGTTGGGAGATGATTCGAAAAGCGTACGCCTGCACGAACCCAACTTCAACAAGGAAGAGTCCAGATATGATTATGGTGAATATGTTGCGATGAGCCATATATGGGGTGTTGGAAAGGGTCTTCCGAAGACAACGACGAAGACGATACAGTCCTATAAGAAAGGCATACCATGGGTGACTCTTCCAAGAGCTCTGCAAGAGGCGGTTGTACTGACACGAGCACTGGGATTTCGCTGGCTCTGGATCGATGCTCTGTGTCTCATTCAAGATGATGTTGTCTCCAAAATTGAAGAGTCAATGACCATGGACAAGATCTTTGGGAACGCTTTCTTGACTATTGCAGCGACATCCGCTGCTGACAGTAGCAGTCACTCATTGTTTGCAGCTCAGGCACAACCCTTCAAGATTCAGGCAACTGACAACAAAGGAGGTGCTTTTAAGATCTATGTTAGAGAACAGCCGACCCACTACAGCTTCAAGGCACCGTTTGATGAAAGTGCACACATGAACGATTGGGAACTACCTTTCAATATCTCCGAGAACGCAAACCAGGACACACCTTTGCTGAAGCGAGCATGGGCATTTGTTGAGCGTCTGCTCTCACCGCGCATACTTCACTTCACCAAAAGCGAAATGATCCTTGAATGTAGAGAAGGGTATCAGTGCGAGTGCGGAAGGATTACCGATTCAACCTTCGATTCTCGTGCCACCGACTCGATCAAGCAGGAGTTTGCACGCATAGTTGCTGAGATAACTAGGCGCCCATCGTTCGATGGAAGCGTACATGGTCGTATGAGTGGGATCGAGACCGTTACCACCCAACTTGCCTCTACGACTCTCACCAACGGGGCAAAGGATATCTCTCATAGGCGAGAAGAGGCGCTTCAGCTCTGGAGCTACATAATCACCGAATTCACGGCTCGAAATATCACCTACGATTCTGACAGATTACTGGCCATAGCCAGTATTGCACAGCAACTATCGCCTGCTCTTCACTCGGGTTACATAGCAGGCCAGTGGACCTTCAGTACAATGGGGCTACTCTGGTACCCTAACGACAGCACTCGATGTCGGCGATCGAAACCCCTTGCTGGTCACAATATACCAAGTTGGTCTTGGGCATCCGTTGAAGGTTCTCCCATCTTTTTTGATACTACATCTGCAATGGATTTGGCATGCAGAGTATCTTTCGCGTCACAATATGGAGATGTGGCAAGCTGGTCACCTTTATCCGGGAATACTATGGAGTTGACAGCAGCTATGGCAACAGATGTGGTTTTCAAGTGCAAGGTGTCAGAGGACAATCGCCCTTACTATCTGCTCTCCAAGAATGGCATCGTAGTCGACTTTACACCAGACATAACTCCGCCACGAGGAGACAACTCGCTACAAAATGGTGAGAAACTCACGTGCGTACTGGTTAGCATGACGTATCGATCCTCAATCGTTGGTCTGGTTTTGCAACATTCGAATTATAGTGAGTTATATCGCCGTGTTGGTCGACTCGAATGCTACGAATGTTCACGAGAAGGCAATGATGAAGAAATGAGCGAGGACGCAGAAGCACTCTTTGAGCATTGGTTTCCCGACATTCAGGATATGTCACAACTCGACAACTACCCATTGCAGCGATTTACTCTCGTTTAGACACATTTCAATCTAGGGTTCTTTGCATTTCAAAAGGCACAGATGCCGTAGAGCGGTCAGCGTTCGCTTGTTACGACTTTCGATACCCTTTCGCGCCAACTCGTGGTTTGTTTTAGTTTTGCTGTCAGCAGATTTTTGGAGGGCCTACGAAAGTAATGCCATCATTGGTCCAGGGTAAACGTTCCTTGCATTGCAAATACATTCATCTTGATTGTTGGCTAAGGTTGCCGAACCATAGTATTCATGTGATAAGCACCCGTAACAGGCGCGTCCCAAGCACTTATCAATTACGGCAGATGCAATGCACATACTCCGTACTGAAGCAATACACCGTGTTGCATATGTTTTGACGTGGATGATCTTAAAGCAAGCCGCAAGTGCGCCCTCTACATCCGCCGAGATCAAATGAAGATCGAGACACTTCATAAAGAGTGTCTAAGTGAATGCGTTGAACAAGATTTGGGATTTGATTTGGAAGAGCGGTTTTGCAATGCCGGGTATGAAATGTTACTCTTGTTGGTAGACGAGGGCTCTGTGGTGCTACAGACTGTAGAGTGACCCAAAACATTCACCACTGTTCGTTATTGACGGGGTTTTGACGCCAAAAGTATTAGAATATGCGGGTAGAACGGAGCTGCTGTCAATCAAACCCACTGCTATATAACGCAACTTACCGTTACAATGCATCTACGACTTAGCCATCGTGTTGGTGTTGATGGTGGGCTCTCAGCTTCCCAAGTCAAGGAATCCTTACACTGAATGTGAAAATCACGACCCACATCTTATCGTGAGGATGACCAAAATCATTAACTTCAGCATACTTCTGAATTCGTGCTGATATTCTTACGTTCACGTTTGCGATGGATCAATGTGACACTACCGCACGTGCCTCTGAACACCCCAAGCTCCATTCCAAATCTTTTGAACCCTGGCGGAGCGCGACATCATCGTTCAGATCCATTCTGCCCGCATCAACAACACTAACCACGCACACGACCCACTGCATCAACATTGTTTTCACGTCTACAATATTCATTTTCCTGTTGTAAACCCGCAACAAATCACACAAGATGTCTTTCCTCTTTGGTGGCCGCCCCCAGCTCTCGTCTGAGCAGAAGATCGCCGCAGCAGAAGCAGAGATTGATATGGTTTCTGACATGTACAGCCGGTACGCATCCTCCTCTGCACAATACTATATGTCTCGTTTCTCCATCTTTTCTTGTCTGTACACCAATTCCAAGGTGTGTTCTTTAAACACAGCAACTCCAATTACACAACCTTTTACCGCCCACAAGACCAAGCGCTCGTTCTAATTGATTGCTTTCCAGCCTCCTCAAGTCCTGCTCAGCGAAATGCATTGACACATCGTACCGCGAAGCCGATCTGAATAAGGGCGAGTCCGTCTGCCTTGACCGCTGCGTGTCCAAGTTTTTCGAGGTCAATGTAAAAGTTAGTGAGAAGATGCAGGGGGAGGCGCAAGGCAAGCAGGGTGGTGGCCAGGGAATATTCGGTGGGGGCATGTAAGGTGGCACATACAGGGAGATAACAATGTCTCAAAAAGAGAGAGGAGACAGGAAGATGCAGTGGAGATATCTGCGCAAACGCTGCGAAGAATCTACATCCTATTTTCAATTTAGCACACTACAGTACAATATCAATTAGGGTTTGTATGTGGGCTTGCACAACATGTACATTATATGGGTCATGGGTCGGATAGCATAAATTGGAATAATTTACATGGCGTTGTATACCACTTCACCAAATAGCGACTGAAAAGGCTGCAAGGATATAGGACAACGCACTTGTGTTGCGACTTCATCGCACCACAAGACATAAATCCTGGTCAGTTCCAGACTCGCAGTGCACTACAGCAGAGAACTAGAGGCATGCAAAGCTGGTCAAGTGTGTGACAAGTGAACGTAACGCTCTGCCACTGTTTGGGCGACAACAGAATCAAGCCAGATCTTCCAAACAAATCCATCGTACATGTCAAATGGTGACGAGGTTGTACGAGACAACAAGTCACTAGGTGGGCGTGGTGCATGCGGAATTCCTGAGCTTACAACAGACACTGACAGTCAGCGCGGCCCATGAAATCAAAATCTTTGTTATAACCTACATCTCAGCAAGCGTCTCGCTTCTCGGCAACCTCGGAAGGCTCGACGAGGCCAGTAGACATTATCAGCAGCTTGATTGCTCGCATCGTCCCCTCATCGAAGTCGGGCTCACACAGCTTTTCTAGCCGCTTCAGCTCAAAACCAGCACGCCTAGCGTTAATTTCAGCATTACGCGCGTGCTTTCTGGCGAGCTCTGAGCTCGTTTTTGCCTCTTTGGAGCACTCGACAGCGTGTAGAACAGCCTATGTAATTTCCCTGGTTAGCACAATGTCACAAAAACATATTGGATCATGCAAAAACAGTGGGACAGACCTCTGCAATTTCGAGACCACGCAGGCGATCCGGCGATTCTACTCCCATTGACGTGACGCGATCGAGAATCTGGTGAATTACAGTGGCGGTATCGTAGTGAACAACAGGCGTGGGCTGGGAAGAGATGTTTGGCAAACCTGACTCAAGGGCAGATAGAGTCGCTTGACGGTTCTTCTCTTTGTTGACCATTCCATCATCAACTGGAAAGACTGCAACGCTTTGCGCAATTTCTGCCTTGGTATCAGGTAGCTTTGCTGGGCTGATTACAGAAACCTTGGTGGAGTCCCTGATGTGCTGAATCGGGGTACTTTCTGCGACAGAAGAACACTTCGAGTCTTGTTCCTCGGCCTGTTGTGGCGTGACTTTAGCATCGCGTCTAAGAAACATGTTCCGAAAGCTGCGTTTAGCTTTGATCTTCAGGACATTGTCTACTTCGGTCTGCTCGGCAACCTGGGATTCTTTGCTGCAATTATTATAAGCGAAGTCAGAATCTCGCGCCACAGACTCTGTTGCTCCCAGTCTGGATGGGCCCGGTCGACGTGCGCCAGCTTGCGATGGAGTTGATCGTGCTAGATTGGACGAGGCGGAGCTGGGTGAACGGGTCGAACTAGCGGACACTCGATTGCTGAAACGTTCAGCTGATAGTAGCGAAGTGCTGGTCTTGCTGCGTTTCGCCTCGTTCTTCTTCAACGTGAATGTCGCAGACCTGGGCATAATCCAAGTCACGGGCAAACGCTTTCGTCTTACCGACGGTGTAGTTTTGCTATCTGCTCCTAGCACCTGCATGGCCTTCAAAGAAACGCCAGTCTGAGGTGTTGTCGAGTAGCTACCATGCTCCTAATCAACAGGTTAGCTTGAACTAATCCTAAGAAGACCTATGACTTACATAGTTATGCGGTTTATGCTTGTTTGAAATCTGGTGTAATGTATCCGACTTGGCCGGTGATGAAGGCATTTCTCGTAAGATGTCGAAAGAACTGCGAGGATTTGTTTGTGAAGAGCACAGTATTTCCGTATCTCTTACTATTTCCATTGGTACTGGTGTTGCTGGCGAGGTCGGCTTCTTGGAGAGGTCTCCCGTGCTCGGTTTTCGGGGCGGCTGCATAGACCTGATTGGCGTGATCTTAAGGGGCTTACTCTCCATTACTTCAGTGCCTGGAGATGACGGCGTTGGTGACCGTGAGCTGGAACTGGATGGCATTTTAGTGAGTACCGGCTTAGATACCCGACCAGTCAAAGTATTAAGAGAGAGCTCCTGCGAAACATTCTCTCGGGTATGGTCTGGCAGGGCAGGTACTGCGGGAATTGAATCATCCTGGCCAAGAAGGATTGCATCTGCATCTGAAGATATTCTCAAGGTAGGACCAGAATCTGGATTGGACGAGTGCCATGTGAGACGCTTGACACGAACAGTGCCTTCATAATCGATTTCCGAATCATCATTGAGTGACGAACCAGCAGCCAGGCTCCACGTTGAAATGCTATCAATCGATCCGTAGTGAGATTGTGTCGTAGGTGCAGAACCCGAGAACGCAAAGTTGTCCTGTGTAGCTCCACTAGGAAGTTGTTGTTCGTGGCTTTTGGGCTGTTTAGTAGTTTTCCGCTCAATCAGGACCTTGTCGATAGTTGCCTCTAGCACTGGCCACTTTGTGGAGCCTGGTTTGACAGATCGAGACAGATCCGGTGTGGGTTGTGCATGTGTCTCATTCCGTGTCTTCTCTGGCAAGGGTAGGGAACTACGCTTAGAACTAATACGGGGTGGAATCGAAACTGCTGGTAGGGCACGCTGCTTGTGGGTAAGCGGACTGTCGACTGCCACCTCGGTGCTAGTGGAGAAGGCGTGGAAGCTTTTGGCATAAGGGTTCATAGAGCTGAAGATGCGGGGCTCCGTCATTTGTCTGAACTTTCTGTGGCTCGTGTCATCATTTTCGGAAGATGAGGATCCTTTTTGCGAAGGTGTACTGTCGTTCACAGAGAGAGGCGTGGTTGCCCGGCTCTTGTGCACGGGAATGCCGTTGCGTCGGAGCGCTGATCCCTCAGATGCACTTCGCTGTGGAAGACCATCGCCCTTTGAATTCGTGGATACGTCCGACGGTGAAATGTTTTCAGGTCGTAGGATAGGCCACTCTTCTTCGGTAGGGGTACCAGCCTCGGCATCAACCAGTGTACGCTGGGCTTTGGGTGGGCTTTCTGGGTTCACCAATTGCGCGACTGGTGGGCTGGGCAGAGGCTTGTTGTAGCTCAGTACAGAAGCAGTCTTAGAAGAGACCTGCTGAATTAGTCGTACTGTCCCCACTTATAGGTTTGTAGACATACTGAGCTGGGAGGCGCTGCGATAGCAGACTGCTTGTGCCCACCTCGAGACTGTGATAATGTCGAACGCGGCGTCACAGGTTTGGTACCATATGTGTAGCTCTTAGAGAATGCGCTCTGCGTCGGTGTCGACTTACGAGGGAGCCTGGAGGTAGTCGTGGGCGTGGGCGATGTGACAGCCTTGAAGGTAGTGGGCATAGCCGTGTAGCAAGGCGATCCAGTTGTGCTCACAGAGAAAGGACTTCGGCGACCTGTACTACCAGATCGCTGGACTCTAGATGGGCTGGGGATTTTGGAACCCTCCTTTGTAGGTTTGAAACCAGGTCGTCGTGGGTTGGCATCGATATCAACCAGTGGTGTCGACATCGTGGAGCTCACTGCTCGCCCTTGGCCGGTAGTGTGAAGTACGTGGAATGGGAAGCAGGAGGCGTAGAAATATCAGTGTTATGCTGTTTGTTGTGGGCGACGACGCGTGGCGGGGCGCGGCGCGTCTACGCATATGGCTGTAAAAGTGAAGGTGAATGTCAGAGCTTGGCAGATCCATCAAACCTTGATACGCAGGAGGTTGGTGCTTCTGGAAACATAAAGTTGGTGCGAAATTCTAGTTGTTGACTCTAACAGAACTTGGGCATTCGACGCCGTGATCATATAGGCAGGGGCTGTTCCTTAGTGCAGGTGCTCACCCATGTAGATCATGGAGGAGCACCTACCGTTTTCTCGTACCATATGAATGCGCTTCAAGAAGCAATATGCCAAACTTCCAAGGAGAGTCGTCCCTGTGTTGATTCTCAAGTACCTAGGGTCAGTGAGATCCATGGAAACCTGAAAACATATCACCCTTTGACCAGTCTCTTAATTGCTTGGATGATTCTCATCGCGAAGTAAAGATTACTCTTCTCGCCCCTGTGTTCCAAATTTCTTTGTAATGTGATATCCTTTATCTACGGGTAGTTCTGCGTCGAGAACATGCTGTAAAATGGCCAATTTCTAGATGTGCCCGCAACGCGTACGCTTCCCAAAAGAGGCATGGCTATGAACGAATTTCGTTACAGAAGATCGCCACAGTATATTTGAAGAGGTTTGTATGTCCTCTGATTAGCCCTCGCACAGTTAGCACGGTAGGTTAAAGTGTTGTTAACGCGGTTGCTTCCAGCACGGAGAAACCGATAATGTAGTAGGTTCAGGGCATTCAAATTACAGTCATGAACAGACAAGCGATTCAAAATATGATAGCAACATAACAACATAGACAAGGCTTGCTCTCGTAATGTCGAAGCGTAAGTAGAAGGTGAGGTGCAACGAGGATTCCATGACATGAAGTTTGAGTGGAGCTTGGGCCAACAAATTGAGGCCACTCCATCTCCATGTGTCAAGCTCCACACAAACTCCTTAAACACTACGACGTGCAATTGGCGTCTACAAGGTAGGATACCATGTCGGCGAAGACATACAAAGAGATGAAGGAGGCGTGGGTGACGGGTCATACTGGAAGTTCTATCGCCGATGTGAATAGCGTCTCTCTTGCAATGCCTGTACCGTCTACAACCTACCTGTTCGCTGAGAAGCTTCGACTGACTAGACTAATTAGTTAAGCATTCTTTTATGGTCTGTGATACAACAAAGACTGCGATTGTTCATACCATACACGCCTGCTGCCTGTCTCGTCGACTTCCTACTCAACTGCGCCGCTACGCTCTGTGCCACGACTATTTATTCTTCGTACCCATGGACTTTGAACATCCTTCTGCTACTGCCAGCAATCGGCTTGATTGTTCTCGAGAAACCGTTCGTAGTCAAGCGAGATACATCACGACCACCTAGGAAGGATAAATCTGCGGATACGAAGCTTGATGCTCTGCCCATGAAACCATTCATTACGCACTATAGAGGTGCCATGATGGTTATGACGTGTATCGCCATACTAGCTGTGGATTTCCCTGTCTTTCCACGGCGCTTTGCAAAAGTTGAGAATTGGGGAACCTCGCTGATGGATATGGGCGTAGGATCGTTCGTTTTTACAGCTGGCGTGGTTTCTGCACGATCAGCATTAAAGGAGGGTACTGGTAGGAGACCGCCGCTGTCAAAACGCTTGGTCGTGTCTTTCAGGCACGCCATACCACTCCTCATTCTGGGCACGATTCGCTTTATCTCAGTCAAAGGCCTGGACTACGCTGAGCATGTCACCGAGTACGGGGTGCACTGGAATTTCTTCTTTACTCTTGGCTTTCTGCCTCCGTTTGCTGCTTTACTGCAGACCGCATTTGATCTGGTGCCATCTTATGCTGTACTCTCCTGCCTTCTTGCAGGTGCCTATGAGTTGGCCCTTGATAACACATCGCTGGGGGCCTTCATTCTTGTTGCGCCACGAACAGACTTGTTTTCCAAAAACCGCGAAGGCATATTCTCCTTTATAGGTTATCTTGCCATATTCCTTGCTGGCCAGTATTTTGGTTCATCAGCACTACCTAGGCAACAGCCGCTTCCCAAAGGCGCTTCGATGCTTACTCTCTTAAGGCAAACAACACTTGGACGGCTCGTTACAGCTTCCGTAATGTGGACGGCTCTGTTCTACTTGTCGACTAGTTCGTATGGCCTTGGACTCTCAGTGTCGCGACGCCTTGCAAATCTTCCCTACTTCCTGTGGGTTTCTTCTTTCAACAGCTATCAAGTCACGATCGTTTGCGCCATTGAAGCTGCCCTGTTCCCGAACCTCTACAGGTCGTCAACTAAGCAAGAGGAAGTACAGAGGATCAGAGATGCTACTAGCACCGTGCTCTATGCTTTCAATCGCAATGGTCTTGCGATATTTTTAGTTGCCAACCTCCTCACTGGCCTAGTCAACATGACGATGCCGACACTTCATATGGGTGTTCTAGAGTCAATGGCGGTTCTTGTGGTATACATTGCTACAATAGCTGCTATAGCTGTTGGACTTGACCGCTACGACATCTCGATCAAATTGTGAGACGCTTTGCACAGCAGCCATTTACTACCAGCACGCCATACTTATATTTTTTGGAGGCAGTCAAAACAGACTCATTCAACTCTGGTGAGCTCATAGTCACCCAGGAGTTACAGCCGCTATTGCGGGGTCGCACGTGGTTTGGACAGGTATAGCGTTACAATTGAGCTATGAGAATATTGACATTTCGGACCGATTCGCTCACTCAATAACGATCAATGTAGTCTCTACTTGAACCTGATCGATCACAAGGAAGTATGATCGATTCATCCTGGCGAATTCGATGCTATGGTTCAATTTGTTGGTGTAAGCCCGAACTGGCTCGAGATTTCATGCTACATATGCTTCTGCTGCTGCGAGGAGATTCCCAACCCGCTGACAGTAATTGGTTGTCATGTTCTTATTGTTGCGTTCTACGTCAATCTCCGAAGTACTTCCATCGCAATTCCAGATGATAATAGACCGGCCAGGTGGGGGTGCTGCGCCAGGCCCGTAAGACCAGTCTGTCCCAGTCATACAGGGTATATAAATTCGGAAAAACATGAGCCTTCAACTCTTTTCTTCAAACGTCGGCAGGAAATCCAACCCGAAACGGCTTCCTGACGACTTGCACCATCGGCAGTCTATCAATTGTCTTGACGCATTTACCTCTTATGCCGATGATTTAACCTGAACGCACTGATAAAATTGGACATCACACTTCCAAGAGCGCAGGGATTGTTCCACGATGTACCTGCAGCAGGTGCTCAAGGCGATACTCACACTGGTATATTCGACGGAAACGCAAACGGCTCACAAGCGCTCCTGACTGTGAAACACTATGGAAAACGGCAGACGCTCCAGCTAAATCAAGCCTCGATAGAGAAGCAGGCAGTCTGCTCTGTGCTGAAAGAGCAAATCGATGCTCAATGGAAAGCTCGACTATGACTGGAAGTTTCTTGACAGTAAACCAGACTCAAAAGGTACACCTGTATGCATTGATATGTGCCGAAGACTTCAAAGCCCGTGGGACGATCCTAGCCATTGCTTCTAAAGGTGGACTGCATCCGCCTGGCCCATGCATCTAGACATACTTCTAGAGGAATGTCAAAGTAATGTTTTTTCTATTCTATGACTCGAAAGGATCCTACTCTGAATCGCTTCTTGGAAGGCCCGCGCACATGGCGCAGATGTTGTTAAGAGGGTTTGTGATTGGTATAGGCTTGGCCAAGTCGGTATAACTGTGAGAGATTAGAGCAGTGACAAACTGACTTTTCTTCACCGTCGACCGGACGAAACTACTGGAAGCTATCATTCGGTTCGCGCATGTAAACGACAATGGTAATTCGACGTGAGCCTCAAGGGTAGATAAACGGTATACCAGGCTGAATACTTTCATGCATTTGTCCGGGTTACCGTCTCAGTTACCTCGGAGTACTTGCTTGACATTAATCACATCACATATCCCTTAAGATATCGCCGTGCTTTTGAAGGGTGAGGCTTCAAAAAGAGTGCACGTGATGGCGCGTTTATAATTCCGCATCGCACGCATTGACTCGCGCCTTCCTTCTTCAATGATCGGCTAGTCAGACGTCACCAACACATAAATAATACTCGCTCCGAAAAACTTCTGTCGCATGAGAGAACTACACCGCGCTCAATGCCGCTGTATAAGTCAGGATGTTGACGCCACAAGCCAAACGCCGCAGGCTAAACGACGCTACGAGCACCTTGAAGAAGCCATTTAAGTCACCTTTCCGTACACCACTAAGGCCAACCACCGGTTCGGACCCACCTTGCTCTGGCTCACCTAATACCAGCACGGCTGCAGGATCACTTCCATATTCGACACCACTCATAGCATCTGGTACAGTTCACAACGAAGTTTCACAACCAGAATCAGTTCTTGCGACACCCGCGCCCAGTACGCAGCCGAATCCTCCCAAATCACTTACCTTACGATCGAGCTTTTCTACGCCCACTCGACCTGTTCAAAAGAAAACACCATCAAAAACGTCTCTCACACGCGAGCTTATGCAGCTTCGTAGTGAGATCCAGATTCTCACCCAAGCCCACGCACTCGCTACCTCTACGAAAGATGACAACTTACAAGTCTTGATTGACAGGTGGCGGACTGCAAGTCGTGCCGCAGCTGAAGAGCTCTTTGGAATTACACGTGATCGAGTAAACAGGATGGGTGGTGTAGGCGCGTGGAAGGAGCGTGAGAAGGAAGCAAAAGAACGAACAATGAAATGGGATCTCGAAGAAAGAGAAGCAGAGCGGGAGAGAATGGAAGAAGCTAAAGAGAATGGCGAGATTGGTGATGAAGTATACGATAAGTACGCCGAAATGGCAGACGAGCGAGACGAAGAAGAGGGAGAAGACAGCGTACCAAACGCTGCTGATGATGATGTGAGTGGATTGCATAATGCAACTCGAACCCCTTACTAAATGAATGCAGTCATTCACAATGGACATGATGCTGAAGACGCTCAATATTGATTTGAAGCTTATCGGCTATAACAAGGAGGCCCAGAGATGGGATGGATGAACATATGCTGCGACTACTGCACACTCCTCAAATTATATCCAACATCATCCATATTGATCATGAGACTAATCAATATCTACTTATAGACTTAACGGCCTCGTAACAAGATAATACCATATGCATGGCGCGTCATGACGATGCTTCCTTCTCAGATGAGCCCAGTTGTAAGCTTTGACCATTGACGGTTTTACATTCACGACTGACCCTCAAGTGGAGCAATTGGTTAGCGGTATATAATTACTAATAAATCAATTCTGAAATGGCTGCTGAGACTTGTCCCCAAGGTTTTGAGATTTTTCCCCAACGCTAGTGCTAGTGGAAATAAATCACTCAAAGTGGCTTACAGTGTCCGTGCACGAGGTGCACGGTTTCATCTTGTGCACGCCAACACCATAACATACGAATTTCCTCAACACAGTAACTCAACAACATCATGAATTTAGAAGCCGTGCTTGAAGCTTGTGACGCAGCAGATGCAGCTGGTGGACTTTGCTACTGAAAAATTGCGGATCAAAGCACGGTGTCGCGATCTACCTTGTCGCGGCGGCACTGACGCGTGTCGCGTGAAGGATACTCCTCGCAGCGAAAGATCAGCCCACAACAAGAGTACGAGCTCTGCAAATACATAGAAGGCCTTTCTAATCAAGGGCTACCACCTACAAGGCAAATGGTACAAAACTTTGCTTCTGAAATTGCGCATTGCTACGTTGGAGATGCCTGGGTTATTCGGTTCCTGCACCGTCATCGCGAGACGCTTACATACAAATGGACCTCTGCCATGGACGCCTCACGTCACAACGCTGACAATAGCGAAAAGTACTCACACTATTTTGATCTTCTGCGTTCCAAGATCGACGAATACTCCATTGAACCGCGGCACACGTACAATATGGATGAGAAGGGCCTTGCAATCGGATTGGTGAATAGGAGCAAAAGAGTGTTTAGCAAGGCAACTTGGGATAGTAAAGGCAGACGCCAGAGCATGCAGGATGGCAATAGAGAGTGGGTAACGATACTCGCAGCGATCTGCGCTGATGGTTCAACACTGTCGCCAGGTATCATCTTCACGGGCAAGCCCAACAGCCTACAACAGTCCTGGTTGGAGGAATTGGACGTAGAAAAAGACTCAGTATTTGCAACGGCAACGCTCTCTGGCTGGTCCAATGACGAGGTTAGCCTTGCCTGGCTTGAACAGGTGTTTGAGCGGGAGACCGCGAGTAAAGCTCGCGGTTCCTGGCGCTTACTTATACTCGACGGCCACAGCTCTCACATAACAATGGCCTTTATTGACTATTGTAGTCGACACAAAATTCTCCTACTTATCTACCCGCCGCACAGCACGCAAACACTGCAGCCGCTGGATGTTGGCTGCTTTTCACCTTTTGGCAACAACTACTCCAAAGAAGTGACTAAACAATTACACCAAACCCAGGCCTTAGAAGGCATTAAGAAGCGTCACTTCTACAAGCTTTTTCGCGAAGCCTGGCGCCAAACGTTCGCCTCCAAGCTCGTGCTAAACTCGTTCAAAGCCACAGGTATTTTACCACTCAACGCGGCTATTATACTCAAGAAGTTTGAGAACAAGGCGAGCGAGCGGCTGCGCACTCCATCACCGTTACTCGTTGCCAATAGGCTTGAGATCGAACAGTTTTGTAAGGCAATAGTGAAGGATCCCTCAAGTTATGAGGCAAGGAAGCTGGTGCGCACGTTCAATTACTTAGCAGCTCGCAACGCCCTCCTTCAGGCAGAAAACGAAGGCCTCCGCGCCCAAACTGACACTAAGAAGGCCTCTCGGAAACACCGGCAAGCTCTGCCGTTGCAGGCCTCCAAGACGTATACTTCTACTGCGATGTTCTGGTCTCCAACAAAGGTGGTCGAAGCCCAGCATCAACTGCGTCTCAATAGTCATGCCCAGGCTGAGGAGACTGCTGCAAAGCTTCGCAAGAAGCACGAGAAGGCTGAAAAGAAGGCACAAGATGAGCGGGAGAAGGAGCCGAAGCGTGAGCGGCGAGAGAGAGAAGGTGGAGAAGGCCGAGAGGAAGGCTGTTGAACAGGCTGAGAAACAACGAAAGAAACAGGAGCGCGACGCACTCAAATCTATCCAGGTATCCCAAACAGGGAAGCGTAAGGCCTTATATAAGGCTCCTACAGAGCCGGCAGCCAAAAAAAAAACAGCGTGCGCGTGGTGCTGCTCGCGTTGAAATTGGGCCGTCATCTTCCCCAACCCCTCCACTAATTACCCCTCGCAGCGGCCGCACCACACGCTCAAATAAGAAAAGGGAACCAGGCAAGCATCATGAACCTCAGTAGACTTCTACAACAAAATTTCAGGCGATAATTACCATTGTGTGTGGCTCTATAACCTCATTTTGGGGATTGCAGCTGGTGGTTTTCGCGTGCACGACATGAAACCGTGCTGAGGTGCACGGACACTGTAGTATGCTGTTTGTCGGAGCAAGCGACCAACACCATCACAGAAGGAAACAATTAAAACAATTACCCATGCCAGGGTGCGGTCTATGTAGATACTTGCTGCAATGCAAAAAGAGTGTGTTTTGTACTACCTTCTATCGGTTGCCATGCTTTTGACAGACAGTATCCTAAGCCATTTTGAATGATTCATTTCCATTACCAGTTGGGGACAAATTGGGGACAAATCTCAAAACCTTAGGATTCTGTATTGTGACGTCATATTCTCGGTTTCCTTCGGAAAGGGTATTCCATCATTTACTCGACTAATTATAAACAGTTCTTTGACATGAACCGTTAACTCTTCTCAGTACCTGTCATATTAGAAGATCCAACATCCATACAGACCAGATTGCCGCGTTTGTCTCACACCGCGCGTCCAAAGAACATACACCATACAGCAAACAGCAATATGTCTCTTAAAGGCCAAAATATTCTCGTCACAGGCGCCTCTATGGGTATTGGTGCCAAAATCGCCAAGCGCCTCGCTTGTGAATATGCCAACTTGATTCTTTTCGCGCGTTCAGAAGACAAACTCAGGAACATCGCTCAGGAATGTCAAAAAGCACAACCTGGAATCAAGGTACATACTGCCAGCGTGGACGTCAGCAACCACGTGTCTCTGGCGAAAGCAGTCCTAGATGCAGTGAAAGAATTAGGACCCATCGATGTTTTGGTCAATAATGCAGGTCTTGCCATTGGCGCACCGAATTCCTTTCCAGATTTGAAAATTCAAGAGTAAGTCTACTAAGTCATAGCAATTCTAGACTGACCATAAAGCAGCATTATCACAATGACTGGCACTAACATTAACGGCTTCATGTTCGCGACGTATGCGGTATTAAACGAGGGCAAGATGAAAGAGCGTAAAAGAGGCACGATCCTGAACGTCACCAGCACAACGGCCCTCGAAGTTCCTCCTTTCCCAGGTGAAGCAGTCTACCACGCCAGCAAAGCCTGCCAAGAAGCCTTTGGAAACGTCCTCAGAACAGAGTTAGTGGGAACAGACATCAAGGTTCTCGCATTACGACCAGGTGTAGTGGCGACGAACTTCCACGAGCAAAGGGTGGGGTATGATAAGGATCAGTACGATGACTTCATGCAGGGGTTTGAGCCATTGGTCGCGGAGGATGTCGCGGAAGCAGCAGTATTTATGCTAAACCAGAAGGAGAGGGTCAGTGTGAAGGCTTTGGATATCGTACCAACTGCGCAGAGGAGTTTGCCGGTCTTCGATAGGAAGTGGAATGAGAGGGATGAGAATAGGAAGAGGACGCAAATGTAAGGCACTTCCAAGATGTTGTGAAAAATGCTTCAGAATAGATGAAAATTTCTGAATTCAATTCAAACTTGATTTGAGACACATGGGAGCATGGAGGACCTTTAAATAGGCAAGGTTCAGCCTTGTCCTCGTGTTCGCCTATTCATAATAGGTGGAAGTTCTGAAAGCTGCATTCCATCACAATGTAGTCGAACTCACATATACTATGATTGCGAGGTTCATGCAGAATTGTTCAGATCTTCTGCATGGGGAGTGGGCCGTTCCTGGAGAATGGAGGCAAGCGATGGACAAGGGCTCGAAGGGTCCATGTGCACCGCCACAAGTTGTGGCTAAAAACTATGGGCCCACCTTCCATCCTGCCACTTGTTCTTGATTCGTCGAGGTGCGATCGACAATATTGACGTAGGCGCCCCCGAGCAAGCAGGCGGGCAGGTCGCGACAGAATGAGAGCTTGGCTTGGGTTCCTTCCAGGGCTACAAAATGGCCGCTGCGAACTGACACAGCCCCCAATTTAGCCACTCACGACTTTCTATCCTGTATATATCCCCCTCAGCTTGCAGCCAGATACCCTTCTATTGCAACATCCCCTCCACCTTCAACACACGATACTGAAGTCTAGTCAAAATGAGCGGTCACGGCGATCCCAGACTTCTTTACACCATCGGAGGCATCAAGGCCTACCACATTCAACAGGGCGAGGAATCTTCCCTCACACCTACAGGACCGCAGACGCTCTCGCTGCTCATGGTCCCTACCAATTCACCATTCGCCGACCTAAGCAACACACATCCTCAGAGCGAAGCACCAGAAGAAGATTTCTACCTGCACCTCAACCTACCACCCGAACTTGACCTTCCCCTACCTGCTACGACTCAGATTTACCATCAGCCGCCGCGTAGCTATCTCATCCCCCGATGGGATCTTGGCCCAGAGAGTGGGGCATTCACAAGGATCGAGTTCCCAGCGATTGGCAAGGGCCCTGAATCAGTCACCCAGGAGGATATTGATACATTTGAGACTATTCTGGCACAATGCACTGCTTTTCTTGAGCGTGCACAAAATCCTTATGCCTCAGAGAAAGGTGAAAAGGGTGGCCATAAAGCCTATAACCCTCAGGACTATGCGCCTGGTGAAGGCTATGCTGGTGCTGGTGTAGATATAGGTGCAGCAGGGTCTAGTAGGCAGCAGCAGCATGGTGAGATTGTACTGGTGGACGAGGAGAACGGTAGCGTGGTCGGCGAACTAGCTGGTGGTGCTCAAATTGTAGAGGACCCCCGACTTCAAGCTGGTTCAAAAAGTAAGTTAGAGTCCTGTTTTTAACGTACTGTCCTCACTAACGTAGACAAAGATCCTGTAGAGATCGTTGTCTCTCCGGACGGCAAGCGCATTGAAGTTAAACCTCTCTCCGAAGATTACCTTGCTATGGCCCGTCACCCCGCATACAAGAATTCGACATTGGTACAGAATTCAGCTGCCGCCTCACGGCTTATCGTCACAGGATCTAGCTATCTCAGTAATCTGATGATTGCTGGCGCCGAGGGCTTTATCAGCAAGACGAAGCCAAATGAAAAGCCCATGGTCTTCAAACCAGCGACTCACGAGCGCGTCCGCAAGATCAACACCATGACGACAGGTGTAGCCGGATTCACAGGCAAGACCGTTGGTATGATCGGCAAGCACGCTCAGAACTTCGCTGCTGGTCTCGCCGGCCACAAGAACACACAGCACAAGAGCTTGAACCCAGATGGCACGCCCAACCAGAACTATAAGCCTGGCCTGCTCAACAAGTCTCTCATTGCTTGGTCAACCATTGGTGATGGTCTCGCTCACTCTGGAAAGCAGATCCTCACCTCTGGTGGCGCAGCAGCAAGCGCTGCAGTCGGCCACAAGTGGGGTGCAGAAGCTGGTAGTCTAACAGGCGATCTTGCCGGCGGCGTCAAGAACGTTGGTCTTGTATACATCGACGTCACAGGCGTGACGCGTCGCGGCATTATTAAGAGTGTTGCGAAGGGCATGATTGTTGGCAAAGTTAAGAACAAGAAAGGCGAGGAGCAGACCATCATGGTTGGCGGTGGAGATGGCGGTGCTATTACGCCTGGTACGGCTGCCAAATTGGACCCTATGGCGAATGCCAGCAATACTGGCCTGCCACCGAATACGTCAAGCAATCTGCCTGGTGGACAGGTAAGCTTTGGTAACCAGCCACCCCCAAGCTACAGGACGGGTGTTGGTGAGAGCCTCGAAGGACAACCGGCTTACCAAGGGTACCTGAATGAGAAGAGGTAATGTTTGCTAATACGTTTTGGCGGAACCGGTACAAACATTTCACGAAGTATGATGTTATGATATAGGTTTCTACTCCAGTCGATGCAAGCAAAGTCAAGGATCCGGGCAAGTGTTCATGCATAGACTTTCTCATCTTACTACTCTTTCTTGCTTTGAAATTCCTGCGGTATATAGCTCCTTCCTATTATCAGCCCACTTCACACGGCCAAATTTCCATCTTGTCGCTATCACCTTGTTCATTGCTCTATTGTTTTCAAGTGCCCATACCCTTGCCTTCACCCCTCAAAACTCGATGACGGATTTACAATAGTGTGTTAGTGTTCTTGCAGATGTGAGAGCGCAGATACTAGCAGGATAACGTCTTTCGAAGGTAAGTCGAGGGGGTCTATAAGACGCAGGACTGGCTCTTTGGAGCGGCTTCGTTGTCCTTAGTATTGAGAAGAGCAGAGTGTGTGTACTATCATATCGTTTTGACAGTATTGGGTCGTCTCACGCTGCGTTGAGTAGTTGCCCCGAGTCACAGTAACTTAATTCCATCTTTAAATGCCGGTGTTGATGTCTCGGACGTTCGTATGCATGTAACGGTCATCGGGTAATCTTTCGTTCATGATGCTGTTTTCTTCCCAAAATGTAACATTGGGATTTTGTGCAGTTAGCTTAAGATGCGTTTGGCTCTCGAGTTTGAAGAAGCCATAACATCCTGCTTTGAGTGTTGTGGTCTTGATATACACGCCCAACCTCAGTCCTTACGAATTTCATATCTCTTTCCCCTTCCGCTTGCTTGAGCCACAAATAAGAAGGTGCAGCTCATGGCAATATCCCAAGTTCAAGGCCCAGACATCTTAGGCTCAGGTAGCAAAGCAATGAAACTTTCTGGAGGATATTGCGGATGGTACCAGCAGGAGATGATAATAATACCCTTATATCCAATGCATCAGTTGAGATAGCTAACAGCCTGTTTTCCATCAGTATGGAGGGTAAGGATCCATGATTTGTCCCCAAAAGCTCGCAGATACTGACGCTTTCTCAATCATTTGGAAGCTACCAACAGGATTTAATGGGCATTCTGGCTGCTGGCTGGCTTGACTTGTTAATGATGCGGGCGACTGAATAACCAGTTTAGTCGCTTCCTCTAGAACCAGGGCAACCCGCTTGGCTACTCGAGGGAGATCGCGACGCTCCTCAAGACGTACAAGGAAGAACAGAAGTATGATGGCCATAACACCGGCTCATTCAGTTGTAGGCTCACTTTATATGATACTTGAAATTTAGCTGACGTCCTTCTGGAGGCCTATTTCAAACCCTCCCCCAGAATGCTCAAAGGGATAGCACTGAGCCACTTCTACAACCATAAGGCAACCTCGACAAACTACAGAAACTTCCATTCCGCCTTAGCCAAGAGATGCGGAACATGATTAGGCTGCAAGATAAAGCATTCACCTCTTGTCGCAGCGTCCCAGTTTGTGGATGAGGTACATAAGTCCATTGACAAACTTGGGTGACTTCATTAACAGAATACAGTCAGTTGTCAGATGAGGGGGAAAGGTGTAACAGTTGTCCAGAGAAGAGCAACACGTATCATAATTGAGTATTCTCTCATGCACTGACAAGGCACCTTCTGCGACGAGATGTGTGAGACTGCAAGCCATGTACTGCGTTTTCCTTAGGACTCATGTAAACAGACATGAAAAAACTACAACAACAACGAGAGTCAGCCAATTCATCAAAAACAGAACTTCACTGCGCTTTGTGCATCTAATCCCAACAACAGTCTTCTATCGCAACGCACGAGCGGCAGCCCCCAGGCAAATCGCACCCTCCCTACACTGACCGACTCCTCCATGCGAACACCAGCAATCCATCCACTGATCGACGCAATACTCGAAACACCCACAACTACCGCACCTTACGTAAGAACGAGCACCGGGTCTGCGAGGGAGATAACTGTCGCACTTACCGTCATGCAAAGGAGGAACGCGGTGAGCCCTTCAGACAATATAAGGAGTTTGGCGACCGATCATTCAAGCAATACTGTTCAGAGATGGAAGGAACCAGCGATGATGCCCAGGAAGGCCTTCTCTACAAGCTCGAAGCTTTCCACACGACCATCAATAACGATCTAGACTACGACAGCTCTGGTGGGTTTACGACAGAAGAGGCGTGCACTGAGCAATTGAGCTTGAACCCTTTCTATGACAAGCTCAGTACCAGCAACGCTACGCAGCCGTGGTGAAAAAAAAAAGGTCCAGCACAGCAGCCTGTCTAATATGATCGTCGTGTGGGACTATAGCACAGGGGGGCCTTACTCTGGCCGTAGCCTGGTCATTTTTCCTGTGATAAATTCTCCCTGTCTGTACCCGCCAGTGCTCTCACATCTCAACACTATATGCCCTGCTTCCCGCTCCCCACCAAACAAGGCCCCTCTTTGATTCGCTCAAGTTTGATTCCCTCAACAGTAGATCCACGGTCTCAATCCATAATCCCCAGTTTCCTTTCTCCCCTGCCGGACCGCCAACATTGCACACCGGCCAATCTGAACCAAAAATTATTCTCTCGGGGAATGCTTCAACGACCTTGGACACGATTGGGCCCAGCGAGTTGGCAATTTCAGGCGCGGACGATGGCGTAGCATTGTCAAACTCGTTGAGCGCTCCTGAGAGTTTCATGAAAACGTTTGGATCTGGGCTGGATTTTGACAGCACATCGAGCCACTCTTTTACAGGCTTTGTTGCAGTAGACGTTGTGACAGGATGTTTACAGAGGTGATCTACACCAGCATTAGTCTCGGGATTGTGAACCGGCAATAGTCAATGATAATTATAAGAAACTTACTAAGCACAAATCGTACAGGCAGAGTCTTAGTCTCGTTCCTGGCTTCTCGCTCCCTCACCTTCTGGATCATATCGCTTACGGCTCCGGCAGGCTCTGTTCCATCGCGGTGAATATCAACACCGACATCGAAAGTCCATCCCTTTCCTCTCCTTCCCTTGCCCAAGCTTGCAATATTCTCGACCCAGTCTTCACTGCTGATGAGCTTCCTCACTTCACCCTCCTCTTTCCCTTGCAGCAGATATCGAAAGCCAACGATTTCTTCCCATAACTTCGGGCCCGCAACCTCTTCCACAATGGTGAGGTATGTCTGAAAAAGTGAGCACGGGAGGTGGAAAGGCGCCCAAACAACGGCACCTCTCATCAGACTCCCATCACCCTGTTCAAACCCATCGCCCTCTTGCGGCTCTTCCTCAACGAGACGTCGTAAAAATTTCAGCTCTTCAATTGGGGCCTTTGCCCAGTCTTCCAATGCTTTTCTCACCTCCTCTTTGCCGGCAATTGGGCTGGTGTCTGGGGTTTTGCTAGGCAGGTAGCGGTCTGTTTCCACGTAGATGAAGCCTTTGAGTGCAGAGCCAGCAGGGGAAGATTGAATGGCGTCTTTGTAATCCAAGATACCGTGACGTTTAGACAGAAAATGAGAGGGGTCCGTCATCCAGCCATGGTCCTTTGAAGTAGTCGCCGTTGCTGGCCAGAGGTGGATGTGAGAGTCTAGGATGCGGGACGGTGGCATGGTAATGGAGCTATGTTAACGGAAGGGGGTGGTGTTTCAGCCGGAAGTCTAGGTTTAGCTTTGTCAATCGGATACCGGTCTTGGTGATGCTAAATTCTGTTAGGGTTTCTCATGGGCGCAATGTTGTCAATGATGCGGGGAGCTGAGCTTGGTTGGATTGCGGGGTAAAAGCCCCCGAGAGTGGCTTGAGCTTGACGTATCTTCAGCGGCGAATCGATGGCGTAAACATAACTCCCTTCACAGATTGAACCTTAGACATCATGTGCCTATCCAGCATGGCTCGTACTGACTCCCGTGGTTGCTGTCCGACCACCGAGGACACAACCAGTTTATCGACTCTATCTCTACCTAGGATACTGCTATATCCCAGCTGCTCATGTTCGTCGGGGCGTATTGATACAGCTTGGGATTTGCTGGTTGTGCTCTCATTTACTGCTATTATGGATGACAGGATGCCACACATGTGTCTGCGTATTGTGAAGTGCATGGCCCACAAAACTGACAACATTTGTTGCGGTGACTCGCTGCTGACACCAGACATTGGGACCAAGAATGCCATCTTTTGGAGGCTCATGTCAGGTCCAGCCGATCAAGCAACACTAAACAAGCCTTCCTGAACTCAAACTCATTTCCAGGGTCCAGTTTTAGGCGAGGGTTTACTTGCGTTTCAGACTCAATCCTCGAACTCAATCGCCAAATTGAAAAGCGTATTGGTGGAGAGGGTTTCCATCCCCCGGGCACCATGGTGACTTGCATGCCGCAGGGTCCGAGATGAAATGCGGAGGAAAGGAGGCCGAAGTCAGGACCGCGATAGCAGCTCAACATAATCAGCATCACGTGTTCGTAACATGGGTGCGCGTTTAATGTCTCCTACAAGGTGGGTACCGTGACTGAGACATCGGCAACATACAGTCGAAGAGAAGTCTCTGCAAACGGTTGTGGGACACTTGGACTGTCAGATCGTGTCAGCCACAGTTCACAACTGTCGACCGATCGCAACTGGGCTCATCTTTCGCGCAATACAGGGAACATCCATTATAGGTTGCTCATGGCAGGAAAGCCATCTTGTCTTAGTATGCCGTGGCAGTCCATATCGGTACGATATAGGTAACCACGTACCAGTAGCAAGCGCTACGACCAAGACCTCCACTGCGCCATTCCACGCTACTCGCTGTAAGATCCACAGCGTTTGCCTATCGTGAGCATCACCATCGGGACGAATACGAGATGGCCCTGTCTAAATAGCGCTATGCAGATTGCTCCAGTGCCGTGACGCAAGCTGGCCCATCGAGTTCAAGAATCCACAAAACATGTGAGATGAAGGCACGGAAAGGTCGATCTGACGTTTGCACATGCCGAGCGTCGGAGTGGTGGTGGGAAAGCAAGTGTGCACAGCAGTGCAAGGAAGTTGCAATAGTGGGTGTGGTGTGGAGCAAATCAGGAAAAGACCCTTGACGAAATTGCAACCACTTCGAGGTTCCAGCATCAGCGAGCTGCATGTCATTTTAGAGCGCCTTGTGGCTTGCTATGTGGAGTACAGCTTCAGGATGCGGCTCGCTCGGTATTTCTCGCCGAGATTCGGTGGTACTGTGAATTGAAAAAAAATCCCCTCCCCTTCCCATTAGCAATCGTGATTCAGCGGGTCATCATAGATGTCAACGATTCTGGGCTTGGTGTACAATCCGGTTTAGATGCTTGAATAATTTTGTTTGATCGTATGCAATCGCGCTTCATTGGCGTAGTGGGGTAGTGTCGAATTTCTGCTGTGCGTCTCGCGCTATGTGGACTGGAGAGTCTCAGAATGGCCGATTTGTGTTATCTTGATTAGGCGACCCATAACTCGGGCGACGTCGGGATCTTGTGCAATCCCAATCCACAACCAACAATCAAAAAAAAACATCGTCGTCTAACGTTATACCTAGCCTGATACACAGAAGACGGCATCTGGTTGATGGGGGGAGGGGGGCGATCACACGCACCTGATTAGAGCTGGTATAGTGTGGCCTCCACTGTGCCGACACACCTTCCCAAAGAGTGGAGTGCTACCATATCGATGTTGTTGCACAGAGACCACGTTACGAAGAGCCTCAAGCACGTGCATCCAAAGCTTTCACGTGCCGTCTGAAGTAAGTTCAGTCACGACGATCAGTTGTCGTTCAACCTTTGGCCACCAGGGTCTTGACTCGGGTCGACAAACAGCTCGTGCTGAGCGCGCTCAGATCTCGGGTCGCACAGTCGACCGGCACGGAACGCTACCGAAGGATGCACCCGAGGTTAACGGTCTGTGGTTTGACAGACAACTTGTCACCCAACTTTATTGCTCAAATACACCTCAGGGTCCACAGATCCCTCTGGTGAGCCAGTATATCACGCGACAGTGAGCCTGGAAGCTCTCGTTCGTCTGGGCAGCTCGCGCTTTACAGGCGTAAAGTCGGCAACTCGCGCAGCTCGAGCCCCAGGAGTTTCCCAACTCCACAGATCGCCCTAGAATTGGGCTTGGCATTCGGGTTTCGCCTGGACGACGCCGCGGCCCTGCATCAGTCGAAGACGACGTGATGATGGAATGATAAGGAAGGCGGAATTGGTAAGCTCGTGTAAGAAGGAGGGCTTGGGGAGTGTTGTGGATTGCAGAAGTTCGGCTTTTCTGTAGCAACGATTCCGATATTACAACGAAGACTGCGTGTGAATGGGAGCGAAACACGGACTAGCCAACACCGACTGGATACCAGCATTGCATCGTAGGATGAAGAATGGATCTTCTTCCGCTACGGCAGTAGTTTTGCCGGATGAATAGATCCTGCAACCTCATTCCTGATGCATCGTACGCTGTCGCCTGTCCAATCGAAATTTGGATATCTCATTTCCAAGATGACTCTGAACGGTGAACATTACCGGTAGGATGCTTGCACATCAGGCAAGACAAGAAGAAATTTCGCAGGACCTTTCGACCCAGCTGCACGGCACCCATTCATAATGCTCACAAGCAATAAAGGAGGAGCAACAAGAGTTCTGACATGCAAGCGAGGCCCGTTTTTGGGCAGACCATGACATTATGCAGAGACTGCGGATCTCTGGAAATATGCAGAAACTACTGCATGCTGCGTGTCTGTTCAATCACTTTGGAACAATGGCAGCCGTGCCATCGCGATGACTGCAGTCCCGACCGTATTCGAGCAAAGCGTGGCGCCTGTCTTGCAGGCACGAGCGCTTTAGATGAGCTTGATTGATCGGCCAGGAACCAACAGGTCATTTGCATCGGGGATCCGGGCCAGATACTTGCATACTGCCACCAAGCTGACATATGCTGAAAGTATATTGTACATCGCAGCTTTACCTGCCACTCGTCCTGCGAGTGTTGTTTGCACAGTGACAAGCAGCTACATGGGGCTGCTCGGAGGAGTATGACGAGACGTGCAGGATCGGGACTGGCGTTGTGCCGCGTTGGGCTCTGGTCTGGCGCACGAGCTTGTGCACGAGCTTTGAGTTGCTCATGGCTGACCCTGCGGGAGCGGGAATGACGGGCATAAAGTTTGGACAAAGGGGTCTTCTTTCCTCTTGCTTCGCGCTATCCGAAGCCAGGCCTTGTCGTCACAGGTCGGAGTCAGCAATTCTAAGTTTCTGTGACTGATGGCCAGGAAAACTGTGGACAAGGGGGGGGGGGGGGGCTGAGAGGTGCGGCGATGCATGATGATGGTTGATGGGACGGCGATGCAAGAGTGCATGAGAAGTCTGGCGCCGCTCCGCTCTTGTCCAACCTCCAAGTGGATGGACCCGCAGAATGCAGGCCCGCTTGACTGAACCTGTGTTGGTGGGAGGACTCTCGGTAGCAGGTAGTCCGTGATGAAACTTTCAACCTGTCAGCGCCGTCGGGATCACCAGGGCGTATTGCGCAAGGTACTAGGCCAGCCGTAGGTTCGTATGCCTGCAGCTGATGATTCCTCAACCAAGTGGTACCTGCGATGGTGATGGCTGTGGCCATGAGACCGTAGCGACTCTGCCGTCATCCACAATGGTGCGCGCTTTTGATGCGAGTTTGATAATCTTCCGCCATTGAATGAATCCAAGAAACGGCCGAAAGTGGAGATAGACCGAGAGGGATTCGTTGAGCCCCAGACCAAGTGAGCCGGACAGTACCTAGGTACATTCACGCACCTGCCGTGTTCGAATGGTTCGGCAGAGGAACTGGCCTGGTGATGCCTGTAGCGCGACGAATATGGCTCGACATCATGCCGCAATTACTCGCAAGTATAGCCTGGAGCGTAGAGCAATGCGGAAAGGATCAGAGCAGACGAGGTTGCTGACACGGGGGATGGTTCGCGCTACGCGTGGTCCATGCTGCGTGGGTTGAGCTTCTGGAGGCAGGTTAACAGCCAAGCGACGCGTTGCTCGGGAGACTTGGTTGGGATACAGTAGATCGTCAGATGGAGTTCAGATTAGGTTTGTGCAGCCTGTGTACCGGAGATGGCACCGGCCATTGTGTGCAACCCTGAATCCTTTGTGCGCCAGCGCACAATAGCGGCTTCCTGTTTAGGTGCAGGGAGGACGCAAGAGAAGCGCGACTGGAAGCCATCGAATGAGCTTGTGTGAAATTGTCGTACCGTGGTGTTTTGGGGAGTCCCAGCCGTGTCTCGACGCAACCTGAGCTGGCTGGTAGGGTGGCATAGAATATCAAACCAACAGAAGGGCGCCTGAGGCTGTCCCTCCCTCTCTCTCTCTCACACACACACACACATATATATATATATATGTATACACATAATCTCTCTCTGTCGAACAGTCTGATTGGCGAGCTGATGCAGTGAATAGCTGAACTTGGGAGCTCCATAGGCGTACCAGTGCACTAATGCTAACATGCTACAGCAACTTTTTGCGTAGACTACATAGATGGAAAAAAATGCCCTAGAATGCCTGAATGACGAGAAGAAAACGCTGCAATCTTGCATCGACAATGACTGATGCCCCTGAACGCCGTGTAGCCGGTCCATCCCATTTTGGTGACCAAAGGATATATTCCCAGATATGATGCTCGCTGAAAGGAGAAAGTAAAACAAAAACACCGGCTCGACTCTATCAATCATGTGGCTCTGGTGATGGAGCGATGGTGTGTGTGGATCGTCGAACGTCTAAATTACTGCGTCCTCATACGGTCAAGGCGCCTCCACTGGCGCTGGTCAAAGCGGATGCCGCACCTCAACTCATGGCAGTGGGAATCATGGCGCTTCTCTCGCGAAGCTTGTGCTTGCGTCCCTCGGGAGAAGGAGTCTGAGGAGGAGTTATTGTTGTAGATGGAATGGGCAACATCCTGATGTTGTCGTCTGCATCTGCGCCCTCACGAGTGCCCCAGGTCGTCTAGTGTAATTGTCAGCAGCGGGTCAATAGCAACGGATGCGACGCTAACCAACATACCTCTGTGACAGTAATGCAGCCGTACAGCTTGATCAGGTTGTGGAAATAGCCAAATGCGACCGAGACCGGGATGAAGCGCACGTCGCCCGGGTTTCTTAACAAATGCGGAATTAGCTTGATCGTCTTTGCGAAGACGAAGTGTGCAAGGAATAGCCCCCAGAACAGCGAACGCTGCCATTGCTCGGCCTGGGGTTGCACCTCACCGTCCACTGCATAGTATCCTGCGTCGGATAATGTAAAGTGGAAGGAAGCGAATAGGAGGCAGTCGAGGACGAAGGCCCATTGCGTAATGGTGGTCTGGAAGACGGCGTAAAGTGACCATGGGTAGTTTCTGTAATGCAGTGCGTTAGCGAATGGTCGGCGCAATGAGTGGAGGGAGGGGCAGATGCTTGGCGTCGAACAACGCGAAAAATATGCAGGCATCGGCATTGCAGGAGGGATTTAGCACTTACATCCACATCGAGATGTCAGCCAGACTCGTTAGGTTGCTCCTCCAATTAGAGCGTACCCATCGTAGACACTGTCGCAGGTACTTCGAGTCGCTCTCTAGTGTGGTTTCGACCTCGCACTCGCGGTGGTTCTGAATCTGGATCTTCCAGTTGTTGTTGAAGAGCCAGCGGGTGATGAAGTTATCGTCGTCGGCGTTGAGGAAGTGATCGCTGCCCCAGGTCTCGTGCGTAAAGCCGTATGTAAAGTTGGGGTCCTGCAGAATCTCCGATCGGTAGGCTACTGCTCGGCCAGACAGACATGGCAGACCACCATCAATCCAGTTGCAAGCCGTGCAGTCAAAGTTCCTCCTAACGAGATACATGGCGCCGAGGAACTCCCATACATTGGAACGGTTCACGCGGCGGAGCTGTTGGTTGGTTCCTACACCTCCCATTCGAGGGTCCTCGAAGGGGGCCAGCAGCCACTTGCTAAACTTTTCTGGCAGCCAGACGTCGTCGTCCAGCAGCAGTGTGATCTTTGTCTCGACTTCTGGGATCGCCCGGCACAGCTGTCGGCGCTTGTTGGCCTGGCTGACAGATAATACCTGGATGGTCTTTGGGCTGCCCAGCTCTTCCACCATCTGGTAAACACGCTTGACCCTCGAGTCGGGCGTCACGAGCAGCAGCTCATAGGGTTCAAGCCGGTAGGCGCTCTGAACGGTTTCTTTCAATTGTTGAAGATCCTCGGCGACAGTGGGGATGATGACTGTTACATCTTTTGATGTGACGGTGGGGTCGTCCACAGGCTGGATGGGTGTATATGTCCAATTGCTCGCCAAGTTGACCCAGAGTCTGAAGTATCTGAAGAGGCTGTGGCAGCGAGTCAGTCGCTGAAACTCAAGCGCGGGAGCAGCACAGTGACAGCATGTGGTGTGAGCTGCGAGCACAGTGACTTACAAGAGCGTTACGAATATGCAAAACCAACTCCAATTGGGGAACAAGCTGAAGGAAAAGGGAAACATGGCGACGACCAGCGAGTGTGGTAGTACGGAACGTGAACTACTACAAATAACCAGTGAACGAAGATCACATCGAATGGTGGGAGAAAGAATCCGCTTGCACCGGGGAAGTAGCGGAACTATCTAGTATTTAAACACATGCTTGCGGGCGGGCTACGGCGGCCACTGATGCTTCGCTTCCCGGCGCTGATGGAGCTGCAGGACATTCCCTTAGCAGACTTTGGGGTAGTGTGAACCTGGCTGGAGCAGGAGGATAGTCGTAAAATTCCAGAGGCGGGCAAGGGTGTATGACACTTTTGGCATAGTCCCTGCGCCAGGTGAGCGCGAGCGTCATGCCTGGATCCCGCAAGCCGTTGAATCGCTCGCATATTCCGGGCACCCTGGACGCAGCAAGTTCAGGGATCGACTTGAGCGTGCAGGCGTCGTGCAGGCATTTGTGCAACCGCCCCGCGCTCGCTCCGGTCCTGAAGCTGCTGGGGCACGAGACTGCATGAATGACTGCTCGCACCCCTCCTCACCTCATGGCGCCATCAGAGACCCACGCAAGTATTGTCGTGTACGCCCACCAAGTGGTCCTCGATTTGGCGCCAGCTTGCCGCGCGAGATGGAGAAAAGGCCGTGCAGGCAGGCAGACGATGCGGCTGATGATCAATGGGCCAATATATGCCCCGCTTGGCGGCAATCCGTCTGAGCTCAGTGGAAAAGTCGCTCTAGGCTTCAATTGCGCATTGCTCTTGGATCGCATATACTAGCCGCTGCAAGCGGACCTCCAGCGGGCGTGGCGTTCACAGTAATGGCGACGATAGGCGCCCCCGTCATTTTGGCAGCAGGGCTGGTCTCTTCGAGCTCCGCTCATACGTCCTACCTAGCCGGCACGGTTAATTGGTTTTACGGCTCTTCAACAACGTATAGCCACTGCAGTCAATATCGTGGTGTGTGCAAATCAGCCAACAGGAGTTTTATACTCGAGCAGTCGATATTAATTGACGGCATCTGCGAAGCTGCAGCCGAGCATCCCCAAAACGTGGCTCTCTCAAGGACGGGAATACCGAATGGAACGTGTTCAGTGCCGTGTGCTTGACAAGGCTGCACATACTGCGCCTTCTGCTTGTGCTCGGCTGTAGTAACCTGCAACAGCACCCTGCGTCTAGAGACCGGTTCAATGTCTCCTCTTGTCAGACACGTTGCCTTTCGCTGTCGGCGATGGACCAGAAAGGCCATGCCGTTGTGCTTCATGGTTGGTGTTGCTCAATTTCTTTGGGCCGCTGGGATCAGAGATGTACCTGCACCGGGTGAAGAGATACATGGTCCATACCCGCTTGCAGTACTTATTGAAGCTCGAGTACTGTAAGACTGGGGTGTGTACCTTGCTCTTGCAGATCAAGTTGTCGGCCCGCGGGATGACATACGCGCTCCAATTACATTATGGTGAAGCATGTACGAGGCCTGCTCGTGCATATACACAAAAATTGAATGGAAGGGTGGGTGGCCGCTATGCGGGCGATCGAATGATAACTTTTACCGTCTGGGCTATTTGGTGAGTGAGATACCCTACATGGGAAACTAGTGCTTCTCCCGCGTGTAGCTATCTGCATATGTGCTCCATGTCTCAGAAGATTTTTTTTTGCTGCGTATCATTTCGGGTGGTGTACGGAATAGTGACATGCACTGTATCGCTGATACCCCTAGCGTTGTAAGCGCAATTGGACCGGGAGAATGTTCAGTCTGGGAAATTTGATGCATGCCACTGTTGCTGGTCTATAAGACATGGCAATTGCGAAGTTGCATGTTGTTCGAGAAAGTTCGTGCTGTATATCAAAGTTGCGTCATTAGACTTCAGGCACGGGTACATGCTTGATCGAAAGTGATCTCCGCATATTGCGGATCTGTTGCCGCCTCCTCGCGAGACACGCAACCGTTTACAGTAGAGTCGTATATCTGCATCTGGAAGCACGCCTATGCACTTATGTACGGCATGGCTGAGGTGTGATCCGATAGGTTGGGACCTCGAAGCTTTCAAGTACAGAGTGGCTGAATCAACGACTTCATGGACTGACTTGCTGCTTTCAAAGGCCCTTTTATTCCCTATGTTCGACAGCACCCTTACTGCCTGTAAAAAGCCTCGAAAAAGGCCGTATCGTGTATCAAACATGTCACTGAAACCGGCTCGACCGTATGAACAAGATCATCTGGCTTGCAGTCTGACCAAGGCACAGCTCCTGGGTCCCCAACGACGGACAACCTACCTTGCCCCATGGCTGTCATTGCCGCGTCAGGTCTATAAGAGGTGTCCAAGTGACCGAAGAGAAGAGACTCGAGCACTCTGTGCCATTACCTAGCTCAGGATCGCTCTTTGACGAGACCAAGCTGACTGATTTAGATCTGAGACAAACAGCCGTCGACGTCGCTAACCCCTTCTCTCCGACCAAGAAGTAACACCATGCTGAACCGCTTGTTTTCATAAATCGTATTAGTTGGAGTAGCGGTCTGAAGCATGAGTGTTGCTTGACTGGCGTGGAGCTTTGAGCAACGAACTGCACATCGAACAAAGCAGAAGAATGTCTGACCGGTACGGCGTTGGTCGACACATTTTTAGCTCTCCCGTCCCTTCGAAGCGACTATCGAATCGAGTATCAACATGCCATTCTCGAAGGTTTGTTGCTGCTGCCGTTGCTTCCTCTATACTGTAGGCTTCGCCTCGTGGTTCTGCTTGGGGTCAATCTGTCCCTGGTGTCGACACTCCAAGCCAGATGCTACTGTCAGCTGTCATCTGTTAGCTTCTTTTCGTATAAGAGGTGGTTGCGTCATCCTCAATGGGCTCATGACAAGCTCGCTTCCTATCTGGTAAGGCGCATAGAGTCGCGTGCCACTTAGCCATCGCCTTGATTTGATATTTGGCGCATTCGTTTCTGTACTGACAGTGGCCTCAGATCGCGGACCAGCTTGCATCGTTGCACTTGAATACTAGTCTATGACGATCTAGGCTTCGTACTGTCACTTGAAAGTGGACGAGACGCGCCATCGCGGGGTGGCTGTACGACTGGCAGACGCCCCAATGGAAAGTCTTGACGGCAGTATGGCTGCTGCCATGAAAACAGCTAACAGTAGACGCAGAATGTAACAGGATGCAGAAACTTGCAGCTGCAGGGCTGGTGAGTTGAAGAGGGAGGTCAGAGTGTAACTCACGATGGTAAAGAAACGCAGCCGCGCCTACCGCTAGCGTACCAGTGAATCGTCTAGCTTTCCCAACTAAAGGGACCAAAATGTAATAAACACCGCAACAAGCCAAACATACAGCACTGCAGCGACGAAGTGTGCAGAGTCTGCTCAACACCAACTTATCGTCCTCCAGTGGTTGGTCCAGGATCCTAGTCAGCACTGCCGCACTGTTTGTGCAAAAGGGGTCCAGGGTGTGACGGGTCTATCCTTGAAGCACTCACCTTAGGGCCGTGCCATGCCTTTGAATCACGAATATGAGTGGCTATATGAGTGGCTATATTCAGCCTTCAACCGGGCCCTGTGATTCCCCACACCCTCAGTTCACTAGGTAAGCCCACAGTGAGTCGTTCACACGTCACAGCCCGTCACAGACAGGAAGCTCGACAGCAAGTCTGACGACACCTTCTGCATGTCATCTAACATGAAGTTTCGAGAAAGCTTGTTCAGTCCTGACATGTTGGTTGCAGGTACTCCAAGCGAGACTTGAATATCCCAGAGCGTCTTGCAATTCGACAATCCAGGAATTGATTCCCGTAATTCCGCTAAGAATCGCTTCTGTGATTCGGTCAATTTCAAGGCTGGGACGGGCGCCATGTCTTGCGTGCTGCATGTGCAGACACCCTCGCAGGATTCCTCAGGCTCAATAGGCACAGGTGGCATCTTGCCCGTTGGCTAGCTTTTCCATTGCCTTACTTTGGCGAACGGTGTGAGGTATTAGGTGCATCAGCCACTGTCCAAAGGTAAGCAAGCCAATCTATATTCTTCCTTTATCACTTGCAGTAGTGAAACCTCTGCTGATCTTATCTGCTTCCACATTTTGTGCACACTCGTACAATACTATGAATGCGGTATAACACTGCTGATGAGTTGAAGGCTCTAGAGTTGCGGAAATCCAAGTTTGGAGCTGACTGCAACTCCCGGGGTCAAGCCACGACTTCCTATCTATGCAATACGATCGACATGGATGGCCCAAGAAGATCTTTGATGCTGTACATAAGGGCGCGCACTATTGCGGAGCTGTGCCCCAGAAGAGCCGCTCATTCGTGCCAATGACAAGGCACAGGCTCCTACCAATACTCTCAGTCCTGTGGACTGACAGCTATTATTTCGCTAAAGTCTGATCCTGTGAAAATCGGCCGGTGAACATTTTCGCTGACTCATGGAGGCACATATTGGTCTGCAACATCGGATCGAAATCGGTATGTTACTTGGGCCTAGAACGAAGAAGCTGGCGTGCAACATCCTGATCGTAATGGCCATGAGATATTGAATTAACGACTGTTAAAGTAGCGACACCACTGTGGGATTTGTAAGCTTTCAGTACGCAAGAGCGGGCTCAGGTGAGAACTTAGTAGCCCTTTTGCTCTTTGTACGAAATGTTTGCATAAATAAACATTTCTCAGCTGATGGGGTTTCTCCTTGGAGCAAAATTGGAAATATTGCCTGCTCAAACCCGCGAAACTTTGCTAAATGAGCCGCAGGTTTGCAATCTCTGTCCACAGTCCTGCATATCATGCCACCTTACCATGTGCTTATGATGAAGCACAATCTCCACGTAAGCCACAGATTCTTCTTTCAACCTCAAAGCCGATAATCCGAGAGGCCCACAATCACGATATTTCACCGTCTATAAAAAGAATACAGAGCACCTTGAACGAGAGCTAACAATGGGCCACCTCCAAAGACTTAGCGATGAGGACATCCATCACTGGGCTTGCATACACCTGAAAATAACCCCTTTCCTGATTCTCATACTCAACACGCCACGCAATCGATCACTCAAGCCCACTTGTCGATTTTTGAGCTAACAGAGTTCACGCCATTTTGTATCGAAGGGAAAAGATTCTTTACCGAGTCTCGAGTTCCACAACCTACACGAAACTGCTCTTTTAATATCTTGGCTGTGTGACGCCACCATGGAGTCTACGACGACTGTGAAATATTGCTCACGAATTCTTGACGGACACGCACTATAGATTTAACGTGCAGTACATGCAATGAGCAAGCGAATCCCTGAAAAGAATCCTACGGAACTTGTAGTACTGCAAGCAAGCTCCCTAACGATCTTGGAATGCATGCACTACCTTACGGACAGGCAAGGCTCCCTAAAACTCCCGCGGAGTGCAAACAGAGCAGCAACGCAATCTATTCGCCATAACACATGAATACTCTCACACCAACCACTTCCAATGGACAACGTATATCTCTCCAAGGAAAAGCTTCGTGCTTGAATGTCGATCAATCGACCCCCTGCCCCCAACTGAGGCATGTTTCATGCTCAGATCAACACTGCAGTATGATTTTTGGGTATACTCTTCGGTCGCACACGCTTCGGTTAGGAAGCCTACATGATCATGTGTAAGTAAACCTCTCTTTTAGTAAGTAGAGACGTCAACCTAGGGGCATGCAGGCCCTGCATTAGAATATCGGACATGAGCAAAGAGCACCAAAACGAGACGTGAGGGACTTATGCATTGGCTGTCGTGCACGGTAGTACCGAACTTACCCCAGGTTCACATTTCAAGCCGCATGCAGATTATTATCGATAGGCTGTCAATCTCACCACTGCGTGGGCGGCTCTTTTGTGCTCTTGTCACAGATGTTACTGCAGGTTCGATTGAGGACTGTACGCTCATCCCGATGAGTTATTCAGGGTTAGCTCAAGTTGTTAGTCGAGAGACGCAATGTCCTGAACATGGGTTACATGCTTGGACTAGGACAGCCTGCTAATGCACGAAGACAATGACTGACGTCCTCTAGTTGACCACCTGCATCTAAAATGCACAACACGTCTGGAAGTGCTAGCTGCTTCGCATTTGTCACACGTACTATTAGACGAGCATGTCAACGTGCCTCCTTTAGCGACTAATCTACCCTGCGTCTCCAGTGTGAATGCAGCAAATTTGTGCAGCTGCGGCTGATGCCTACAGATTGTAACACAGACAGTCCGGGCAAAGATCGACATTACACAGGGTCACGGGATTTCCGGTAAGTAGTATGCACTATCAAAAATGTTCAACCGATTCATCACTAGCTTTTATCTACAGATCGTCATAGCGTAAATAAACCGCTCACTGCAGGTTTACGAACAATCCACCATCGACTAGTAACTGAGCTCCAGTGACGTAGTTGCTTAGATCACTGCCCAAGAATACCGCTGGCCCAGCCAGGTCAGTTGGTACACCCGTCCTACCCAGAGGTATCCTGCCCTCCATATACTTCCTCTTCTCATCATCTTCAAGATCCTTCTCGTTCAGCTGTGTCTTGATTGTGCCGGGCAGGAGCGCATTGCACCTAATATTGTACTTGCCGAGCGCGCATGCGGATGACTGGATGAGAGACAACACACCAGCCTTTGTGGGAGTGTAATGGCCTTGTTGTGCGCCACCAACTAAAGCAGAGATGGAAGAGATACCAATGATTGAGCCGCCGGGTGGTGATTGTGCTGAGAGCTGCTTCGCAGCGGCTTGGATGGTGTTGAATGCGCCTGTGAGGTTGGTGTTTACGGTCTTGTTCCAGAGGTCTGGTGAAATACTGAAGACGCTGATATTAGTACACAATGTTGACAATGGTGAATAGAACTGCCCTATAAAGACGTACTCTAAGAACTCCTTGAACTCGCAGATACCTGCATTGCTAACAAACACATCAAGACGGCCCCACTTCTGCACAACCGCGGCTACAAGCTTCTTGCCGGTTTCTGGATCGCCGACATCGCCAGGGATCTCAATCAGCCTGTTCCCACCTTCTTTTGCTTCTTTTACGAGGGACTGATACTGTTCAGAGGACTTTGAGTCGCCCAAATGGTTGACAGCCACGTTGGCGCCGTGTGAAAGATAACCAAGGACAATAGCACGTCCAATGCCAGTAACACCGCCAGTAATGGCCATAGACTTGCCCGCAAGGAGCTGCGCCATTTCGTCTGGATGCTGTGGAAAGCTACAGTGAAACAGTGATGGTGGGGTTCTTCGCGAGAGGAAGGCGGGGTCTTAAGGGAACAAGCAGCAACAATCGACGAAAGAAAGGGCGCAGAACAAGAGGAGCCTAGATTGCAGAAGTGCCATGATAATATATGCTGTCCCAGTGCGGAGCAGGTCTCGGTAGACGCGATTATACGAACTGAAAGCGTGACTACTGTAAGGAACGAGATCCGGGGTATCTTTGGCCCTTTTGACCGAGGTCTTGGCCGCGCTATGGCGGGCGCCTCAACAATTCACGCAACGACGCGTTACAGGCCACTAGCGCAATTTTACCAACTACTTGAGCGCCTTGGACTTTGTGCCATCATGGTATATAATTGGGACGACAAAGAAGCAGAATGTTATCGATTGTATGTTGAAGAAAAGAAGAGTTTAGACGAAGTCATCTCACACTGGGAGGCAAGAGGCTTCACTCCAAGGTACGTATGGGTTACCGTACAACTGCTGCCCAACTTTCTTCGTACTGACTGCGTCATTCCAGTAAACGCGCATTTCAAACACAGTTCAAACGATGGAACTTTCCCAGCAAGCAAAATCCAGCTCATAAGAACCCTACCCTCGTCGCCCGTCTACAGCAGCTATGGGAGCAGAACTACACTCAGAAGGATATGGTGGATACCCTTCAGGATGAGGGCTTCCACATAAATGACCGGGAGCTGATCAGATTACGACTGAGGCTCAAGCTCCTACTTAGAGAAAGTGTACCTAGGCCGAAAAGGAAGCAGGCTGCAGAAAACGGTGTACAAAATAATCCCAATGAGAAGAAAGCGAAGGGTTTGCCTGGCAAAAGCCTGAATAACCAGCTTGAAAATGCTGTCCTGGCAGAGAGCTCCGAAAACGTAGAAAACCCAGAAGAGGCTCCACTTTGTGTAGCAGTGGGCGGTGAGCCTGCCGAAGACGAACGACCGATCGGATCCGCTCTCGAATCGTCCTCGCTCGACCCCGACGAGACATTGCGAAGACAACTAAGGCAAGAGCAGCTGCAGCGAGATAGTGACGAGAAATGGCGGACACGAAAGCGGCGGCGGCGAACTCGGGGCTGGGCAGGTCTGCCGGCAGATACACCTGGTGAGCCACCACGATTCCCCTCTGAAACTACAATCGATGAAGCAAAGGCATACCTCGGCTTAGACAACAATATGTACCGTAGACTTCGCGAAAGATTCCAGGAGATCTGCGAAGCTGAGAATGTTGTGAAAAAGACCGTTGCTGGCCCGGAAAAGTGGGCACAAATAATACAGCAGCTCATTCAAGAGGACGCCCACTTGGTCTCTGTCTTCCAGCAGGAGCCTGAGGTAATGCAGAATAATGACGCGCTGTTTCGGCCGAAAGGGCAAAGAGCCCTGTCAATCGATGTCATTTGTATGGATGTCACAAAACGGCTGCGTACGATGGAAACCAGAATGACCCTTGCAGACGCGAAGAACGCCCTTGGTCTCAACCCTGAGCAGACACGTCATGTCAGAGCCGCTTACGCCATGAAACTGAAGGCTGCTCACTTCACAAACAAGCATGAAGCTGGGGAAGAGCAATGGGTACAACTCAAGACAGCTTGGGTCAACGAATCTGAATACCTGACAAGAGCTCTTATGCAAGGTGAAACCGACCCCGGATATGCGCGAAAACTGCGAGCTATCGAAGTACTGGCTAGAGATGTCATGAAGCGGCAACAGCAAGAGAAGTGGGCTAAGGATCCATCAAAGAATAAGCAGGTTCATCAAGGCCCAGGACCTGGACCAGCTCCCCCTGTCGTTGCACCTCAGCCAGAAAAGCGCCGACAGAGCACTGGTATAGAGTGCATAACTTCGGCGCAGGTAAATCATGCGAACACCCAGGCTTTGTCTCCCTCGAACGACTTACAGATCGACCCTTCACTACTATTAGCTGCGAGTGATGCTGCTATACTTCCAGGTCTTGCGTATCATCAGCCTGAGCACCAATATCAACCACAACATGATCATTCGCCAAGTATGCAAGCACCCGTGTCAAATGCTCATCATTCGTCGCAAAGCCACTATGGCCAAAACTACTATCCGGCAGCCACATCTCAGCATTCTCAGCCCATGCCGATCTACTTTCGCCTGCACCATTTGTCTACGACACCCTTTCCTTCAAAGATCGTTTGGCTTTCCATACTACATAGGCATTCAGTCAACGAAGTTCACAGTCTGGTCACGCGTGAACACCCAGGAACAGTAGTACTGAAAATAGAAGGGTTAGTGATGTACAGACAAGATCAGGGCGAACGCGAAGTCGCGGTTGAGGTAAGTGATGATGGAGAGCTCGCTGCGTACCTGGGCCACATCAAGAATACAGGGCAGGGCAAGGCAACTTTTGTGGTTCTACTAGGAATAGCAAATGGTGGGTACGCTTAGTGCTTGCTTTGTTGATAGAACAGGATAATCCCATCAAACCTGGTAAGTGTTCTCACCCATCAGCACTTCTATCTGCCTGTGTATTCCAACTACAGAGATCTTCGACTTCCTCTGCTCTTACCATTACACTTGCATATTCATCTCCACTCTATCAAAACCAGTTTGTGTCACCGCCAAGTCGTGACGCATCTATAAGAACATTTCCAAAACTACAAGGTCTTCTCCAGAAGTATTGGCATACTTCATTGACTCGTCGGCCTTTCAATGCGGACTTGTAAACGCCCGCGACAGAACCCAACATGCGGCATTCGAGGCTAGCCTTATTTAGATACGAAAACCTTGAAAAGCGACGTTCCACTGCAAGATGATTGTTGCTGTTAGGTATGCTAACACCAGATCAGATTCAGAAATTGGTCTCGAGGCTACCGCCGCTAAGAAATGAGCTTGCAGCAACAATACGAAGAACTTGTAAGGTTTACGGAAGGAGGAATCAGCCTCTTAGTGGTTTTAGCTTAACATTGGATAACGATTCAATGGGTCTTTGTCTTGCGTCGAAACTCTCCATTTCTGCGAAGATGCGTCATATGTGGATGTACGGGAAGGCATCTAGGTATCAGCAGTGGAGGAGAAGTGAAGAAAAAAAGGATAGATGCAGACAACATGCTGGTCCATAATTGAGGAATCTTCTCAGGGTGCCAGTGGCACTACAGGCAAATGAGTGCTTGACAGACAACAAAAGGCCCAGCACTACAAAGAGCATCCGTATCAGCTAAATCTCAATCTGCCTCCCTTACAAGAAGCTTCATATTTCCGACTTTCAGGCTTCCGCGAGCTTAGTACATGGCAATACGCTGCGCTGTGGCTTTGCTTTAACGGAATCGTGCAATGGTGATCTATCGTCAATACCATTTACATTAAGTTGTTGAAATTCCAGACTGGGTGTGTGGATGTAAGCAGCGCCCCAGATCAATAGACACATCTGCTTCATTTGAATAGGCTGAAATCCATCCCTGCAGCAATGCTACATTCAGTCTCACATTAATGATCAGCATATACCAAGTAGTATGAAAGTAATCCTTCAGGCTAGAAGGCTTAATTATGGATTCTTCTCAGCTTTGATCTTGTTCACTTCAATCATCTTTCATAGATCGCTACTTACTGATCTTGCTAGAAATAGCGATACAATTCTAATGTCTGCGTGATCTCCAATCAACCAAACGTACCGTGAATATCATATCCCAAAGACATCAAGACAACTAAAGTGAAACCTCGATGAATGGCTATGTAAGCCTGTGATGAGTGTATTCAAGTCTCCACAAGCCGTTCCTACCCCTAGGTATTATGACCACCCGAGGCTTCCTGCCGTATAGGTTCTGCTCGCCCGGCTATATCTCTGACGCCAGGGGTCACGAAGTTGAACGTGTGTGCACGGCCAATACTCGATCATTCATTCAATCCATCTGCGTCCTGCATCGAAATCGAGAGGATTCTGTAGGAGATGGCATCAGCAAATTTCCGGTCCGAGTTCTTGTCAAAACATAGGAAGAAGTTACAGGGACCAAGGACAGGGAGACGCAATCAAGGCAAGATCCAGGCAAATAGCCGCAGCCAACGACCAAGCCGGCCAGCTTGCTACCACTATCTAATGAAGATGGTACGCTGGGATGAAATCGCCGAGAAGAGTAAGTCTAATTGAGTCCAGGCTCTAGCTGAAGTCTTTATTCACCAGGTGTTGCGAGCGTCGTAAGTATCTGTGGCTTGTCAAATCCCTGCTTTCTTTATAACCAGTATTCCACCGAATCCACGCTCGTACTACTTGTGGCTCGTTAAAACGATCCTGCAATTTGCGCGTGCGCTTAGTTACGCATGGCTTCGCGGGGGCTGCGATGCATATTGGAAGTGTTGGGGCATGAACAATTATCAAGACCAATGTAACAACACCATGTGAAAGAAGCAGCATGCGGGATGACTGAATGCGAACGGCGAGCAAAATGATCTCAGGTGGCAGAAAGAGGGAAAGTGACATGTACATGTAGGATTCTTATGATCAGAGAGCCTCCCGAGCGATGTGTGCATCTATAAAAGGTACCATGCGGATATCGTACGCCAAACGCCTTGTTACATTTCCCTATTGTCTAAAAGTGTTCCTTCCAGAACTTGAAATTGACCTCCTGGCATGTCGCCTCCTTGCATGCCTTCTTGATATCCCTCGCTGCAACATTGGGTCCACAAAAGTACACACCAACGTCCGTCCTCAGTGTACTCTCTAAGCCATTCATGTATGTACGATCCAACAGTCCGTCACGCATACCACACAGTAGACGTGGGAAATCCGGGCGTCCGAAGTTCGTCCGTGATTTCAACTCTGTGAGCGGGTCTTTGTCTGTGCCAACAGAGTTAAGCACAATGTTTTGGGCAGTGTTAGCGTCCATTTTCTGCGTCAGATAGGTGTGGATGCGCAGGAACTGGTCACCATCCGATGCACCAACCGACTGGGCTTCGAGAGACGAGAGAAGGGTCTGGAACCATTCAAATGAAGAGGTGTCTTTGCAGACCCAGATAAATTCCACTCGGCGCAAGCGTTTGGGTGGGTTAGGGGAAAGGCGTAGATGATAGATGGACTTGAGAATCGATGCCCAAGGCGTGACACCAATACCCGTACCGATGAGCACAGCAACCTCGTTCTCGAAAACATCCTCGGCGGGAGCACCGTAGGGACCGTCGATGCGGAGTGCGGGCATCTTTTGCCCGTGCTGGAGCGCAATTTCGTACATACCCATTGGGTCCAGCTCGTCATAAAGCTTAGACTGAGACTGACCGGCACCAAGAGCGTCGGCGAGGGCACGTGTAAAGTCTCCGACTTGACGGACGTGGACAGAGATGTAGGGGTCGTGAGGGCAGGATGTGATGGTAAAAGGATGCCACTGGTGGTAGCTAACCTCAGGACAATTGAGGAACAGCCATTGTCCGGGCTTGTATTTCATGCTAGGTTTCGTGAATTGGATCTCAACCGCATCGTAGGGGTGGCGGACAACTTTGACGATTTCGGTTTGCCGTCTGCAGCGGATTTCGCGGTAAAGGCGGTCGAAGAGGTAGAGACCGCCTCCAACCAGCTCCCATCGCCAGCCTTCGTAACCAATGCAGTGAGTCCAGAAATTGTCCTTGTCGAATGGCGAGAAAGCAGGGGCTGTATCTCGGACGAAACAGCTCGTCGCGTGTGTGTACATGCCAAGCAAGAATGGAATGAACAGGTGGTGAGTGTACCAGAAGGTTTCAAACGATTGCTGTCGAATTCTGTGGTGAGCAGTGGTGTAGATCAAAAGCATGCAAAGAAGCATAATGTGTCCAGTGATTCCACCCGCTTCAGTGTAATGAATCTGCAGCGCAATTTGTGGCCTCACTTGCACACGCTCAACATTGAAGAAGCTGTGGACTGTCAGCCTCGAACAAGCAGGTCTTGCCGCTCTGACTTACTTGACATAATGCGCTGCTGTGTGAAGAACTGTGAAGAACAGCATGGCGTAGGCGACTTGTCGGTGGAACCACTGCGACTCATCAAGCGGTAGCCATCTAGCCTTCGGTCGTAGCCAACGGAGGATGTTCCGACACATGGGCATTACAATGACCATTGTATCGACACTCAAAACCAGACCTGCACCTCGAGAAATCCACACTGAATACTGTAGGCCGTTCAGAGGTGCCAAACGAGCATCCCCGGCTTGCTTCCACCTGCCGTGCATTAGTATGATACGCACTGATCGTAGCACCCATGACTTACCATCCTATCGCGAACAACGCCCAGTGGAATCCCCAAAAGAAGAAGTGAAAGGCGAATTTCTTTGGCCTGAAGAAGCGATAAAACGAATCGTTGCCTGATGTAGCTGCCATCTTGGCGACCGCCTGGATGTACGCCGACGTTCGTGGTTCTGTACTTTAATCCTACAAGACGAGATCGTAGCCGTATCGTGGCAAGCACTCAGGTATTAAGATGACGATTAAAGAATGTAAGCGCACAGAACATCAACTGAATCGACGTGATCCAGTCAAAGTTCAACCCGGCCAGCCAGATACGAAGTGAAGAAAAGAATGTCGCCGCCCGAAACCGAGCGCTTGCGAAAGTGTCGAAGGAACGGATATGAATAAACCCCAAGGCTACAGGGCCCGAAGGATATTAGAATATTCAGCTCCGACTTTGGTCTGTGCTGCGAACGCAGATCAGGATCTGAGAGGAGCCGTTGGAACCTGGTGGAGCGACACGCTGCGCTGAAACAGGCTCAAACCACTAGCTCCCGTTCGAGTGTGTATGCCAGATGAGTTAAGACAGATGACAGTTTGTCTTGAGCAGAAGTGGTAAGGCCGTCTGTCGACGAAAGGTGGGTTTAAGCCTTACAAGGTCTTGTGTGCAGTTATAAGATGGCGTGGGGTTGCCGCTATGCGTTGAACGCCGATTGTGTGAAGTGTGTCTCAAACCTGAAGCGCCAGGCAAAGAATCATTCTTTCTTGTAAAGTGGGTTTCTAGGGCGTCAAGAATGCTAAGAGTGCTTGGACTATGCGCCTGTAGGTGGCGAGATGAAGGGGTTCTCGTAAAGTAGGCGCTATACGTGTTGGGTTTTTTTTGATGTTGCGTAGCGGGAGACTTCGTCCGAATACAGACTTGTCTACCAGGGACAGACCAATCTTGAGATGCAGCAAATGGTTGGGCGTTTGTGCCTGTGCCAATGCGGCGGTATTTTAGCAGCTGTCACTGGATTTCCTGGGGAATTACAGCGGCGATTGTATTCTGTGTTGGTATCCTGGTGATGTTCCTGGTATGCAGGAGCTGCGCTGAGACGATTCGAGTTCCAGATGGCACAATGTGGAGAAGCGAGGTTGGACGCCAGGATACACGAGAAATTTTGCCAGGATAATGCGGTGCGGTGTCTTCCTGACTTGTGGTCACAAATGGAAGTCCAAGTTTGTGCGATCAACAGTCTTTCGAAGAGTTGGGGAAGAACTGTGTGCAGTAAGGAGCGGGCCGACCTGTAACCATAATCCCTTGCAAAGAAGCGCTGCACCTAAGGCGCATGGACACAAAAGAATTGCTGGTGCGAACATGTCATGACTTGCTTTGCTGGACGCGCCGAGGCGTGAAGACGAGCACAGAGTTCAATGCTTTCGAAGCCACTCGGTGATGTGGTTGGCAGCACAAGGCCAGCGAGTCGGCCTCGGCGCCACTTCTCAGCGCGTAGAGTCCCAATTACATTGGCTGACGGCTTCTCCACACGATCCAAGCGGGAGAGGTTAACGGCCACCCATATAATTACTGATAGCCACCCATACAAAGCCTCAACTAGCCACTCAGATTGTCATTTAGCCCCATTGTCCATATGACTAGGGAAATCTTTCGGCAAAGAGTGGCATTCGTGACCAATTTAAATTCTAAAAGATATCTGCTGGCCCATTCTCAGGCGGACGTCTCTTAAAATTTTGGCACTGCTGGGTTCACTGGCTTGAAAATTTCAACTCTAACTCGACAATTGGATATTTTGTAGAGTGGAACATGGTGATGGTCGACTGCCAAAGTAGCAATCGTCGACTGCAAAGATGGCAACTTGTGGGGGGTGATCGGTATTCCTTATGTGGGTGGTCGTTAATCTTCCTCGATTCAAGCTGTCCTGGCTGCAGGGGTACAGAAGAGGAGAAGTTATTTCTGGAACGCTTTGCTGATGGCTTTTACAGGTCCTCGCACGACGAATTGCTGACCCCGTAGATGGCTTGATGTAAGGATGCGTACGGCTAGTCTGAACTTAGGGCTGTGATGGGGGCTGCAGTCACAATTGAAGCCGAGAAACAATTCTTGGTCTCCAGATAAGCACGGCAAGAACGGCCATCCATTGAGCGGGAGCTGATGGCCAGATGTGAAGTGAGCAAAGAGAGCAAAGAGAGCAGGGTCTCGATGGTGTTGCTGATGAATGTGCGCCTGATTGGGAACGATTGAGTGTGCTTCCTGCACAGACAGGAGCATCAAACCTCTACTCACCGTCCTCAACCCCATGCCTACATCATCACCAGCCGAACTAACACTGAACGCTTATCGTACGACGTTGTTTGTCTCGACAGCTGTCAATCCTTTAACATGATCTCGATATCCGAAGCAAACTATGTCGTATGATGTTGTTTGAACAGCACCTTCGGTTCCTGAGGCTTTTCCATGATCTGCTATGCAGCCAGCGTACTACGGTGCCGGTAGCAGACCTGTAACCTAAGGAGTGGAAAGGAATCGGAGACTTAGGCATCCGTGAGATATCCATGCAACAGATCGCATCGAATTCGAGCCCCCAGGTACCGGGTTGAGGCAGGGCTGTATGAGGAATCATCTCACTGAATTGCAATGAAGGGTCGGGCAATTGCATGTCCCCTTGCTTCCATCATCACGTGCAGAGGAAATTCACCAAGTCCAAAGCGTTATCTACGCGACGCCACCTTAGCCAAGCAGGCCCAAATCTATTCCCATAGGCCACATCCCATCAACGGCGCCATCCGGGTAGTCTGCACATCCGTGCATTCTGCACAGTCACCGTCCAATCACAACCACGTACATCCATGCATGCGTAGCGAGGTTCAGGATAGCGTGCGTAGCCCAGCCCTCAGCGGCTACACGAAAGTATGCATGGCCAGCACAGACCTAAGTGCGCGCATAAACCTCATCTACAATTGCAGCAGCTTCCCGCTGTCTTTCAGAAGTACTGACACAGCTGCTGTATCGAAGAACCATACCTCGCCCGCGCTGCCTGAACACCTAACAAGCCTGAGACACACACTCGCCTCAGCCATTCGTTCTGTAAGCCTTGTGCCTGATTTTCGCCGCAGCATTTATCGAGTCTTGCCGTATCGCGTAACCGCCGAGCGTACGCCAACGCAGCGCCCAAGGGCCTGCATATAACAAAACCCATTGCCTCGTGAAGTTGGAGAATTGCGAGGACTACTGGTAGTCTCTGGGAGTAGTATCTAGACCTGAGGCTCAGAGCTCTGATTTTCGTTCGTTTTCAACACCGCGGGCTCGGTTTACGACGATTTATTTGCATTTAATATCATTCGCTCTCTACATCATGGGCAAGTTAATCAAAAACCACTGGGCGCGTCTGGTCGTTCTGACCGCCGCTGCATGTAAGTACAGACATCTCATTCTAGGCATCGCATGATGCTGCTTCAAACCTACAGCTACCGTAGTCTTCAAAACCACCTACTGATGCATGCAGACCAAGTAGCAGCCGCCCTAGAATCTTTCTTCTGGCCGAAAATCTTCTGGGACTTTTTGACTAAAAACCTCGACTCTGCCGTAAAGCCCTTCCCCGTCCTACAAATCATCAACATACTACTCGGCTTCCTGGGTCTCATGTGGGAATGGCCGCTGCCATTGCTAGCAGGCACGGGCCTGCACCGCTCGATTGAAGCACGACTGATTGTGTATCCACTGAGCGCACTGTGTGCTCTTTTGATCTACCAGGGGACAAATTCAGGATTGTACTATATCATTGGAATGGGAGCGTACTTTTGGGCTTATAGCGAAGGAGAGGTAAGCCACACAGGCCTTGCAAAGGTCAGAACAGTCGAGCTGACAGCCGTGTAGATTGTCTGTCCTGAGCCATGGACGTTACCGAAGAGGGGATCGACTGTACGGAAGCTGGCAGCATAGGCGCGCACGGCGAGCATATCATTTCTATACCATCTTTAACGTAGCAACTTTACGTGCAGCTGGTCCATGAAGACCATGCACCTCATCATAAGCGCAGCATCATCCGCATTTGCATTTACTAGTTAGAACTGCGCAAGGCGCAACGAGATCAATACCCACTATCGACACGACACCAACGCACACACGTCCTTGTTCTTTCATCAATCCGTCTGCGTGACACCGGTATGCGGGATATGTAAGGCACATGAGAATCCAAGCCTTGGAGATGCCTCACCATGGCGTGACGTTGAAGCTTGCTACGCCTTGTGCTTCATCATATCCGTCAGCCGTGTCAAGCCCCACTGTGACTTCTGCGACAATACTGACATGTGCTATGACGTTCAAGGTGCCCCCAGCTTAGCCCAAATCCTATTCCCTGATGTTCGTGCGTGCAATGAGGCAAACAGATTCGGCAATCGAGCTTTCGCAACCTTTACATTTCAGAAGGGTATGATTAGCATACCACCATTGCCCGTACTCTAGATCCAACAAACTTTGATGCACCTCGGCCAAAGGCCTACTCATCATCACTGTCCTCTTCCTCGTCACCTTCGTCGTTCTCATCTGTATCATCCTCAGGATCCTCATCGTCCTCCACCTCCCCGCTATCCTCCTCAAACACTTCCGCCTTCTCGTCCTCGTCCGCCTTTTCATACTCCTTCCTCTTCTTTTCCTCCATCTTCCGTGCATCTTCGAGCTGCTTAGCCTTTTGCTCCCTGATTTTTCGCTGACCAGCGACGTATGCACCAAGTGGTGACTTTTCCCATTCAACATCTTTCAAGAAATTATCTACGCCCGCACGGTCGTTAGGCGCAAAGTCGATCTTTGTCCGCTTCTCCTCGATCCACTTCGTGTTGGCTTCGAGTTTCTGTATGAGCAGTGCGAACAGGCTGTTGATCTTTGCGTTCCTGTTGCCTGACGCCTTTTTCGTCATGGCCTTTACCCAGCGCTTAAGCATCACAATGACAGGGAGTGCGAGCTCTGGGAATGCAATGTTCTTAGTCCAAAGGAGGAAAAACTCGCTCAAGAGCTCGGCAACCTGCTCGCCCACGCCGTCCTGGTAGATGCGTGTGCGCAGATAGGCCTTTGTGGCGCGAATCTGTGTGCTGAATTCCAGCGCCTTGAGCGTGGATGGTTTGGGCGGCTTCTTCATCTCGGCAGATTGCAAGACTTCGATCAGTGCCGGCGCGAGCGGGATGTATGTTGATGTAGCGGAGGAGATGCGGAGGAGAGAGCGGATGAGCTGGAAGCGGAGAGGGAAGTATTGTGCCGTAGGGATGAGGCGCATAGCTCCAAGGGTGACTTGCACAACAGGGTAAATGAGAGGGCGCAGGGGCGATGGTTTACCAGACTCGGCTTCGCGGAGAGACTCGCAATGCGCAGCGATGACGCGCGACCAGAAGTCGAGAGAGTGTACATACTGCCAGTTATAAACTGTTTTGTATGAGTCTTTGGTCTTGTTGGTGATGCTTGAGCGCAGGTGGACGGCTAGCTGGCGAATGAAGCCGAAACCTGTAGTATAGCCTACAGTAGGATCGAGACCCCACAGTTCGGAAGCGGTGTTCTTCATTAGGTTTATGCCTTGGATGTTGTGGATTGTGGTGTTTCGCGCACCCTTCACGAGGCCTTGGTAAACTTGCTTCAGAACAGCTTCGCGGAGGCTGGAATCTGAGATGACCATCAGGCGTCGCAATACCAAGAAGGCAGAGAGCCTAGTGACTTCGTTGTTGGAGGAATCTGACCAGACGGACGCCACGGTCTTGACAATCTCACGGACGACCTTCTTGAAGGACAGAACGTATGGCAGCAGGTTTAATAATGAATCGAGCGTCATGCGTAGGGTAGAGGCATCCGACAAGTTTTCGAGAAGGTGCTGGATGGAGACTGTATGTGACTTCAGGAGCGGAGTCAACGTGCGGAACTTCTTTGAGTCTGTGGGGACGCGGATCTTGCCTCCTGCACTCTCCTTTGCTGGCAGATGGTGTTGCAGAACCTTGGGAACAAATGTGAGTGCAGATACTAGGACCTCATGATAGACTGCCCATAGTTAGTGCTGTAATCGAACATATTGGAGAGGAACGTACCATCAGGGTCAGAGATCGAGTACTTGTACGCTTTCCCTTCGTCATCATTCAGATGTGCTGCGGAACGGAAGGCCAGAACAACCTCCTTCATAGCCCTTAATGATGACTTTGTGTCCATTGCAGACTTCCACTTTTGAATGAGCTGCTTTGAGACTTCATTACCGGTCGCTGCTTCACTCTCGTCATCTGAGTCTTCCTTTGCAGCCTTCTGTTTCTTCCTTGGTGTTGTCTCATCCTCACTAGCACTGAGCGCATCGATCTCTGCTAAATCTGCATCTTCGGCAAAGTCCAGCAGTTCTGCGTCGTTGCTCTTCAGATAGTTGTAAAACTCAGGATCCTTCTCTTTCAGTGCCTCAATGTCACGCTTATGTGTTTCTGCGTCGTCGCCCGACTCGCTGTCTGAACCAGAGTCTTCGCCGTTTGCCGTCACATCAGCCATTTCCTCGTCAGAAGAAGATTCGGAGCCATCCTTCTCGACGGGCGTGCGCTTACGCTTTCCGGTTTTCGGTTTTGTCTTCTTCATCTTGGGAATATCGAAGCCGCCCTCGAAGAACTGGTCCATAGACATGTCTCCAAAGTTGTCCTCTTTGGCAGCCTTCTTGGGCATCTTGACGCTATCTCCTTCAAGATCCTCGGCTTTGGCATTGTCGCTTGCTTTGCGCTGCTTCCTCTTTGCATCCATCTGCTTTCTTTGCTTAATCTTGGCGACATTCTTGCGGGCTTTGAGAACATCGCCGAGCTTGTTCTTCTCGAACTTCTTGGTCGACTTGGAGACGGGCATGGCGGCAACAGTGTGCGCTTTGCGCAAATTGACGTTCAGTTGTTGTTCGACGGGCGATGTTGCTCAAGAAAGTCTTCAAGCGCTGGCCCAAAATTTTGGACCCACCCGACATCGAAAAAGTTTAGAGCCCACATTAACCTTGGCAGGGTCCAAGCTCCCAGTGGCTCCTTCCCCACGCGGTGCTTGAGCAGGCACCCAACTGACGCAAGTTCATACCAGAGCTTGAGCCATACATCCACACCGTCATTACGAGTGCAGCTATCTATCTACCCAACTGATATTAACTGCTAGACCTCAAATCGCCCAGCTAGCATGTATAGCACCCGGCAGCTGGCATACGCGCCAACGCCTTATATCCCGCGTTCTGCCCTCAATGCGACTATAAATCTCGACGAGGAAACAAAACTGTCTACCACGAGTGCTGAGCGTGACCTGAATGACTCTCTGGCAGAAATTTACAGCATCATCATCACGCTCGATGGACTCGAGAAAGCGTTTCTCAAGGATTCGATCAACGAAGGTGACTATACAGAGACCTGCAACAGGCTTCTAAAGCAATACAAATCCAATCTTGCCGACGAGGCTATTGCCAAAGCTTTCGGCGACCTGGATCGATTTAAAAGAGAGTGGGATGTATGCTTAGTTATCCTTATAATTCTACTCTGCTACAAGAATACGCGCAGGCTAACATGGTACTCAGCTTGACTGCCCAAGAGCAACCGAACGACTACGCGTGGGTGTCCCTATTACAGTCGAGCAGGGCCCATCACGTACGACAGCCCAGCAAGGCGACTTCGCGGACGCGACCCTCGTTGTCAACGCGACCGAGACCTTCATCACATTGCTTGACGCTATCAAGATTGGTCTAGTCGAAAAGGATACACTTCACCCGCTGCTGGTAGAAATTATTCAATCAGTCAACCAAGTCACAGACAAGGAGTTCGAGAACAAGGGCAAGATTGTGCAATGGCTCATTTCGTTGAACCAAATGCGAGCATCAGAGAAGCTTGATGACGAGCAGGCGCGGCAGTTCCAATTCGACATGGACCAGGCTTATTACGGCTTCAAGGCCACATTGAGGAAGGACTGATGTTTGTATGAAACTCTTGCTGAACTGTGAGCTTTTGGATCTGGCAGTTGACTTGTATACAGATCTAGCCCCGCCGACGCACGGACGATTTCGAACTTCTTGTAAGTGTTTACCTGCAACGCCGAACACATGTGTAAAGTCGTTTGTAGAAACATGGAGACACTAGATGGTATGCTGTGCATACTTATAAACAGTGACGCAAACTGACTGATGTGGCTAGTTCTTGATCTGCCCCAACTCTACACCAGGCCCTCCGCCGATGTACTTCTCGATACGCTCAAACTTCTCACACTCGCACCGCAGTCATGGGACATTGATGAAGGAACAGAACCCAAGGATGGATGTATTGAGCACGGAGACCAAAGAACATCGCGCGGTCCAGTACAGGTGAACCCAGAGGGTGTCACACGATACCTTACAAGCATTGTGAGCAACCCTCTGAAGTGGATACATGAAGAGGATGTCAAAGAGGAGATCTGGAGCCAGGCCAGTCTAAGGCTGAGTGAGCGTTCGGGTCGTACTGCCATGGGTGCACTATCACGCAAATTTCAAATACCCTCTGCCTCGGGCTCATTCACCCTACACATTCACGAGCCAGCCCTTACAGGCGACGACTTGGGATTAAAGACATGGGCAGCATCGTATATGCTCGCTAAACGGCTCCACATGTTCGACATGTTAGAGCCGATAAGAGGACAGAAAACACAAACCCTTGAGCTTGGGTCAGGAACTGGGCTGGTTGGGCTAGCCATGGCTGCTCTAGGTGCAGAAGTCGTTCTTACCGATCTACCTAGCATACAAGAAAATCTTGCACGCAATGCGAAACAGAACCTCACACTCGTCGAGCAGAGTGGTGGCTCCGCACGTACTGGTGTACTGGACTGGATGCAGCCTACATCTTGCAAGCTGTTTACAGATGGTGTAGTTACCGAGACGCTGGATGCTGCCACATTTAAATTTCCTGTCATACTCGCTGCGGATTCACTGTATTCACCAGAGCATCCACGTATGCTGGTCGACACAATCGCAACATGGCTCTCTCTGAATTCTAATGCCCAAGTCATAGTTGAATTTCCCTACAGAGAAGCATATTTGCCTGAGATAAAGGACTTCCGGAAGCGAATGGGAGATATTGGATTACACGTTTTGGACGAAGGTGAAGAGAGTGGGTTCGACGACTGGGGCGCATCTAGAGCGTCTGATGAAGAAGACAGGGCAATCGTGACTTGTTGGTGGTCACACTGGGGCAGGATTCCGTGATGCATTTCGTTACCGTCTACGGCAAACTCCCGAAGAACAGCAACAGCACCCCTAACTCAACATCACGTTATCATGGATCAACTGGTGTTTTCCGGCGTTTGAACCCTAGTATCTACTATGACACAGCTCATCACTTCTGCTATACTTATTTTCCGTTGGGCTAAAGAGCACTGTAGAGCCGCAGTATATCAGTCTAAAGGCATAATTCCTATGATTCAGTCTTCATCATAACAACGTAAATTTTAACGTCATTCACGGGCAGCACCGTACCTTGATCAATAATATACGAAGTCCTTACTCTCTCTACAATATCTCCACGGAACAAGGTAAGAATAAACGCAAAGGGAACTTAACGTCTTCAAATCCTTTCAGGATGCTGTTCTCTGTGTACAACGCATTAATGGGAGCTTTAACCCATGGCAAGAGCTTAAGTTTAGTGGTCTGACTGATTAGCTGCACATTAAGTTTTAGCTTAGGAGCTGTGACACTTCTTCATTAGGGCAAAACAACCCATGTTGAGTGGCTGTAATATGTACAGTGAGCGAGAAAGCATACAGCGTGTGGTAGATTTGTTCTCCTCGTGCTGCTGGTGAGATTTTGGCAGGTTGTGGCTTCATAGCTGTCCGGTCGATGGGTGCCCATGTTGCGTCTTTTTTGCGTCTTTTTGTACGTTCATCAAAATGCTCCAGCTGCTCACAACGAAGCTTGTTGACCCAACCTATCCCAGATACAATGCTAAATGTATTTAGCCCTTCGCACAATGCAGAGAGGTGATCTCCCGAGAGAAATTGACGAAGGACGGAATGGCTCGCTCCTTCACGTTGATGTCCTGAGTAATAATAATCCAATGTCCATCGTCCTGCTACACTGTCTTCCGCTATCTCCAATGCCTAGCACTTGTAACAATTGCTTTGTTGATATGATGCATTTTGTAAAGCCAAACTGATCAAGTTTGTAGATATCTTGCTCGGAGTACCATAGTTAGCCTTAATTTTCTCCATGAACTGGCACCAGTCTTTAACCACCTCAGGATCCTCCCACCAAGCTCACCCGTTGCCATGTTACCAATCAATCTTAACTTTGAGCAATGGTTGGTACTTGACAAGTGTATTGACCCAGTCCTTGCCAACTGAGGGCGGATGGTACTTCTTAGCAGAAAGCTTGTTATATCCTCTGCATTACAGAGTCGGGTTGAATATCCTTACTTATCCAGCTTCAAAACATGCTTGACTATCGCCTTCCTCTCGGTCTTTTGAAGTCTGGTCCAGCTGGGAATGAAATTATTTTAAGGGGTTTCGTTCCATCGTCTTCTCGTTCTTTCAGCCACCTTGTAAACTCATGGAACATCTCGTGCCGAAAGATTTGCGCCTTATTGCGTAGCCTGAAGAGCAAGCCATACTTCTGTTCGCTTAGAGGATTTTTCATGTTATTTCGTTGAGATATTGCCGATAGAGTAAATATATTGCACGCTCTGGACAGAGGTGCGGTGCTCGCCTGTGTATAAGTGCAGTCGTCACTTTCTCTTATGACCTGATGCTGCTTAACATAAATCTACGTAGGCTAGTACCAACTAGTAGCGTATTCGGCGAATCGCCGAGGGACCATAGCCTGGCCCCGACAATTAGACGCCGGATAAATTGTATGAATGATTACACGCATCTAGAATCATACTTGCGGTAGCGGAGCTCCCGGCGGAACAGCTCATCGCGAGATACAGCTGCGGCTCCACTCCTCTTTTCGTCATATGTCCACAACTTTTTGGTCGCGCGTGAGCATCTGGACAGATTATTCTCCCAATACTAATCTTTCTCCTCTTCTTTCTCTTTCTCTTTATATTCCCCCAGAACCTCATATACTACTGAAACGTAAACATACTGATATACATACCTAAAATCGCAATCATGTCGCAGACAACAAGTCAGAAGGTAGAGTTCCAACGCCCCACCACCCCGCGCGCCAGCAACTCCAAGCATGTCAATTGCGGTCATGTAGGCCTAACAAGACCCCAGAACCCTTCATTCGTCCTCAAGCAGAAGGATGAAGTTGTCTACGAAGACCGCCCAATTCCCGAGCTCCCTTCACCATATGATGTCCTCGTAAAGCCCAAGTGGACGGGTATCTGCGGTTCAGATGTTCATTATTGGGTTGAGGGCCGCATTGGTCACTTCGTCGTTGAGAAACCCATGGTACTTGGTCATGAGTCTGCCGGTGTTGTCGAGAAAGTCGGCGACAAGGTCAAGACATTGAAGGTCGGCGACCGCGTCGCAATGGAACCTGGTGTCCCTTGCCGTCGCTGTGTGCGCTGCAAAGAAGGCAAATACAACCTCTGTCCTGACATGGCCTTCGCTGCTACACCGCCTTACGATGGTACACTGGCGAGGTATTACACTCTGCCTGAGGATTACTGCTATAAGCTACCTGAGAACATGAGTCTTGAGGAGGGCGCACTCATCGAACCTACAGCCGTTGCAGTCCACATCACAAGACAGGCTTCTATTAAGCCTGGAGACTCAGTTGTTGTATTCGGTGCTGGGCCTGTAGGGTTGTTGTGCTGTGCTGTTGCGAAGGCGTATGGAGCAAAGAAGATTGTCACAGTTGATATCAACGACGAAAGGTTGAACTTCGCGCTCAAGTTCGCTGCAAATGCAAGCTTCAAGAGTGCGAGAGTTAGCTCAGAAGAAAACGCAAAGAACCTGATCAAGGAATGCGAGCTGGGACCTGGCGCGGACGTTATCATTGACGCTTCCGGTGCAGAGCCTTGCATTCAAACCGCCATCCACGCTCTGCGTATGGGTGGTACATATGTCCAGGTCAGTTTTCTCTTATCCCATCTGTACTCCTCTTCCTTGCCTGTCTCGTATCTTCTGTATTTCGCAATCCTGACCTGTTTATATAGGGCGGCATGGGCAAACCTGATATCAACTTCCCAATCATGGCCATGTGCACAAAAGAACTCAATGTTAAGGGCTCATTCCGCTACGGTCCAGGCGATTACCAGACTGCGATCGATCTTGTTTCGAGCGAGCGCATTAGTATTAAGGAGCTCATCACAGGAAAGGTCAGCTTTGATGAGGCGGAGAAAGCATTTGCAGATGTTAAGCAGGGTAAGGGGATCAAGATCTTGATTGAGGGACCGAAGGAGTAGGTAATTAGTAATATAGACGGAAGAGGTTCGGCAACATTGAAAGGAATGAAATAAATCTGAGAAAGCACTCAGAGTTGAGTTGCTGGAAGGTGATGCTGGATGCTGTGAATCGCGCTACTTAGTACGTATCGGTATTGATGAATCTATGCCAAATGGTGTATCCTTTCTGCCTGCCCAAGACTTCGTATACATGAAACGGCCACATTCGGGCCTTGGTTACTGTTCAAACATGGCTGCAGCTGCTGTCCTATATTTGCTCTCAGTTCGATCCTGCCTTGGCAGTTGTCAAGTGCTGTCCTGTCCAGACTCTAGATGTAAAAGCGAAATCTTCTGTAGGTCCCCGGAACAGACAGGTCTATGCAGTAAGCTCACGTGCCTGCCTCTGGCAATACTGTACCCACTGTCGTCTGGCTTAGTCTTGGCCTGTACATACGAGACCCCGGGCCGAGCTCTGCTCCTTAGTGATCGACTGTGATGAAGCTAGTGCTTCAAGGCCTAGTATCTGAGTCCGAGACATGCTTCACCTGTGTCGAAACTTCATTCTGAATGACACTCTGAGGGGCATAATTTTCCGGTTTGTTATGTTGTTGTTTCAAAGTCTCACGTGAGTACACAGCTGCTGATGATTGGACGCGATTTAAGGTGTTGGCATACAGAATATCAAACAGTGGGATAGAGTTTGATGCCGTTCACTCGCATCATTGTAGAACACCGATCTCTGCCTGCAATCAGTACAGCTAGCAGCACTTATGCCGGCCAATACTGGAAGTCATTACTACCACGTTACAATATAATAGGACCGCAAGGAAACAATCAGCTTTGCGTTAAGTATTCATGCAATGATCACTTCCTGATAGTTACCAATGATTCTAACATACTATGCCATTGTGCCTGCCTCGCTCTAGGCCAATCGAGATATACTTCACTCCTTGACCTATCGTATTTTAAGACATGTAGTTTCAAATCATCTTTAGCTTGAGCTTATCTTGTTTTTGTCCAGTAATAGTTCGGCGATCACGGGTAGTGCGGCTAAGAGTGGGTGGTTGTAGGTATTGGGGTGTAGTGAATAATGGATGAGGCTGTGCCTAAGTATAGTGTTTAGGCACCCCACAATCGATACAAACCACAGCAAATGTACAGAATCGGGAAGTATTTGGGTTCAAGGTATAGCCTACGGTGAACATGGAAGGCATTTCAAGCAGCCAAATGGCTCGATATGGACATGTAGATGTTGGGTATGCATGCATTCGATAGATGCACAGCGTTCAGAACTGCAGTAAATAGACCAGATCGGAAGTGTTTATGAATATCATGATCAAGCATGGTTGATTTGAATACAATTCCGCCGACTGCGAGTACAATTCTCAAGCACGTTGGGGGCGCAAATGGTTGATCGTGTGAAGTGCTATGGGTCCCATACAGTCGATGTGGAAATCCGCTGCCCACCTAAACCCGTATGTCTGCTGTTGCAGTGATCCAGGACCTTGAACATGTACCTGAAGATCTACCAAGACTGAAACACAGTACGCAGTTCGCCTTGCGGGTTACGGGTCCTGGCATCACAGTCAGGTACAATGCGCATGACAGGTAGCACAACGGCCGCAGAGCCTCAACTCGAAGGCGAGCGGGTGCGCCTGATTTGTTGCACTTGCAAGAGGTATCCTGAATTTGTTCCGAGAATGTGGATAATTTTTGGCACGTTTTGCACCACTGCCACACTTTTCAGGAACCGGATGTAGGCGAAATAGGATTGGTAGTAGTGGGTGAGCGTGAAGTTGGGGGCTGTGAGGCCTCGTTCGGGGACCAATGCGGGGAATGGAAATAGTAACGCGAGGCTGAGAAAGCTACGAACGCGGCAATTGTGGTGGTCTACAGAATCAGAGAGCCGGAGAAGAAGATCGAAAACTATTCTAAGATGTGTTACTCTGAATAGTGAGTGTTGAGCGTCTGGAGAGTGCGATGCGGTGACCCTTGGCTTTGCAACTTGAATGCCTACGTCTCCACCATAGACATCACCGTAAACTTACGAACGATCTGTACTTGCCGAAGAACAACAGTATTCTCGATCAGAATCATAGAGTGCAAGGATTCGAACTGTGGACACCAGATTTAGCCAATCGTGGCTGACACCCAACACTTGTGTGCTTCTCTAATTGGCCACAATTACTTACACAGCACGCCGCATGCAGCCATGCCGCATGCAACTGATTACAAGAAACGGCAGAGGGTCTGAGCTTGGGGCAGCGGGGATTAGGATGCTTGACCAGCATGCTCCCAGGGTGGATATCTGTCGTTCTGGGTAAGGCTACACGGGAATCAACGATGGGCGAGACTATGATGGCTGAAACATGCGGCTAAGGAGCTCTGGCACATTTGCTGTGCTATTCTCTGGTGCTGACTGACCGAGAATGAAACGTTGGTTTGGCACGGATCGAGGCGGAGAAGCGGCTGGTACATAAGTTGACATCTCTCGACGTTGGCAGCAAGACAGTGAGGCACCGAAAAGCAAGACTTGTATAAGCAGATCTCCAACCTCACCACTTCGACCATAATAGCAACAATGTCTTTCACGGCCCAGGCTCACCAGTGGCAATCATCGCCGACTGAACTTGATAACTCAGCATCAACCCCAGTCCTGCAATCGCCCACCCCGGCACCTATATCCTCTTCGAAAGTAGACCGCCAGCGAAAGCCTAAGCTTCGAGCTTCCTGTGACGCCTGTGCTGCATCAAAAGTCAAGTGCAGCAAAGACCATCCAATATGCCAACGATGCTCTGCCAATGGCTCGCAGTGTATCTATGGCGTATCGAGGAAACACGGCAAGCCAGGACGCACAAGGAAGAGAAACCCAGATGGCACACCCTTTATCAAAGGATCGAAGCAGCAACAGTCACCAGATGCCAGCGAGTTTGGCAAGTTCAGAGTAAGAACTGAACCGATAACCTTGCCTTTGCCAAAATTTGATGCCATGCCTGCATGGTCGTCCAGCTGGTCATCCACGCCCAGCCTGCGAAGCACACCGGAGTTCGAGATCGAAATGACACCTGAACCATTCGATATGACCATGACACCTGAATCAATGTACATGGACTCGTCGATGCCCATGGGCTTTCCTTTCATGGATGATTTCCTCCTGCCAACTGCCAACTTCCAAGTGGATGCTATGCAATCAATTGAGCCTGAGCCCATCTTCCGGGATCCTTTCGCAAAAAAGCAGTCATTTGAGCTTGGCCTACAGGACATTCAGGCACTCAAGGACTACATTGGCGGCGAGTCTATTAACCCGTCTGAATGTACTTTTCAGGATGTGGGACTTGGTATTTCGCTCGACAGCTCGTCCCCATTGTCGTCGGAACCAAGCCCAAAAAACATTACGTTTGATCAATCACAAAGCAGCCTCGGCGGGTGTATCTCCATGCCAACATCGCACTGCTGCTCTTCGCTTGCCCAATCGACGCTTGAGAGTCTACGCATCATTGGCGCAGATAGCACACAAGCCTGGCCCAACGTTGAGCTTAAGAGTCTTGATTCGATATTGTCCACAACGAAGCTTGCAATACAGAGCGTACTGCAACTCCTCAGCTGCCCATGCTCATCCGACCCTCACCTCGCAATGCTGTATTCGAGCATCACGTCGAAGATTCTGAACTGGTGTCAGATTGCAGCAGGCGTCAAGCCGGCAGCATCACCATTGGCAACCACACCGTCTCTCAGCAGCGGTTCCTCGCCAGTCTCTTCTGTCTACTCTTCACCGTTATCTACGCCCGCCTCCGAGCAATCCGTATTCAGCATCCAGATCCAGCCCCTGAAGTTTGGACTGTACCAGTTCGACGAGGCAGACCAGGAGCGCCTTAGGAGGCAGGTGGTGCTCAAACAGCTGAAGAAGTGCGGCCAGCTTGTCAATGCGTTGGCAAATTGGCATGGAAATGGCCAGAGCGAGCAAGCTGAATTTTTGTATGGTGTTCTCGGCGAGTGGCTCAAAAGCGAGCTGTATAAGACGCTACAGGAGGTTGAGGGAAGTGGATGTTGAGAAGCAGCCTGTTGGTGTGTGAACGATTTGTATCAGCAATTTTCCATGGAGTTGGGCGTCCACTTGATATCCCTTGCTAGTTTCCCATCACGATTTATTGTTTTAATGGAAAATTATGACCTGATAGAAGTCTTATATGAAGCGTGAATGAAGAAACATTTCTCTTGCATGAGTTGTGTGTCCAAGCGTTCTAGTGAGGCCTCCACAAGACCCCAGAGTTTCCCCGGACCCGACCTATCTTCACATGCCTCGGCTTGTACTCACGACCCATCATCCATGCGCACATGTCAACGCGGTCGCACTCAATGCTAGCAACACACACCAGAACATGATATTGTCGCCATACACGACTCTCATGGCCCACGATGGCCGTACAATCGACACTGCGAGAGCCGCATGATCCGCTCCTCGCCCTCTACGACCACTATGTTACCCTCGTCAAGTCTCGCGTCAGCAGCGCCTCAAGGCTCACGAAGCTGCTATCGACCATCACACTGCTTTTTACTATCATAGGCACCGGTTATGGGAGCCGCCGCTGGTATAAGAGCAGACGTGCAGAAAAGGAGACTGGTCGACGATTATTAAGACGCAATTCAGGGCTCAAGAACAAGGATGGCAGCAGGACCATCTATGTTCCCTACCGCGACTCAACCTCCAAAGTTATCATCAACCCAACCAAACCGACCACTTTTGATGCGCATCGCAGACTTTTCCTACAGCCGCCGCGGGCGGCAAGGATGCAGGATGCCACAAACCCTCAAGTGCCGCCGGCGCAGACCAAGCCCGGCCTCAATCTGGCCTTCCTGCACCAGTTCCTTAGTCTGCTGAACATCATGATACCGCGTTGGAACAGCAAGGAGACCGGCTTACTAGTCAGTCATGGAGTGTTCCTTATGCTACGGACATATCTATCCCTAGTAGTTGCGCGACTCGATGGAGAAATCGTTCGTGACTTGGTCGCAGGCAATGGCAAAGCCTTCCTCTGGGGCATCTGCAAGTGGCTGGGTGTCGGCACGTTTTCGTCCTACACGAATGCTATGATTAAATTCCTGCAATCAAAGGTCTCGATCGCGTTCCGAACACGTCTCACACGTTACATCCACGACTTATATTTGAACGACCACCTGAATTACTACAAACTGTCGAACCTGGATGGCGGGGTTGGCCAAGGTGCAGATCAATTCATCACGCAAGATCTGACGTTGTTCTGCGCCTCTGCAGCATCTTTGTATTCATCCCTTGGCAAGCCCTTCGTTGACCTATGTGTTTTCAACTACCAGCTCTTCCGCTCATTGGGTCCCATCGCCTTGACTGGACTGTTGAGTAACTACTTCCTGACTGCAACAATACTGCGAAAGCTATCGCCCCCCTTTGGCAAATTGAAAGCTGTGGAAGGCAGGCGAGAAGGCGACTTCCGAGCTCTCCACTCTCGCCTAATAGCTAATGCTGAAGAGGTCGCCTTCTATGGTGGCGATCAAATGGAGAAGCACTTCCTTGATCGAGGTTTCAAAGATCTGAAGCATTGGATGGAGGGTATATATAGCCTCAAGATCCGTTACAATATGCTCGAAGACTTTGTCCTCAAATACTCCTGGTCTGCCTTCGGCTACCTCATAACATCTCTCCCTGTCTTCCTCCCCGCCTGGGGCGGCCTCAATGCCACTCTTGAGCTTCCAGGTAATTCTGGTGTAGAAAAGCAAGGCCGCGAGCGAAGCCGTATGAAAGATTTCATCACAAACAAACGCCTCATGCTCTCCCTTGCCGACGCCGGCGGTAGAATGATGTACAGCATCAAAGACCTCTCTGAACTCGCGGGTTACACGTCACGTGTCTACACACTGATCAGCACACTCCACCGCGTCCATGCAGACGCCTACTCCACTCCGCCAGGAACGCGTCTAGAGCTGTATTCAGTATCCGACATCCAAGGCACCATCCACCGCGGCTTCGACGGCCTGCGCCTCGAGCACGTCCCCGTCGTTGCACCAGCTCTGTATCCCCGTGGCGGTGACGAACTTCTCGAATCTCTGTCCTTCATCGTCCATAGCGGCGAACACTTGCTTATCACTGGTCCCAACGGCGTCGGAAAAAGTGCTGTGAGCCGCATCGTTGCTGGATTGTGGCCAACGTACCGCGGTCTCGTCTCCCGCCCACGTTCAATCGGTGCAGATGGCATCATGTTCCTCCCGCAGCGACCATACCTGTCCACCGGTACACTGCGCGATCAAGTCATCTACCCGCATACAGCGGTCGACATGAAAGATGCTGGAAGACGAGATTCTGAACTCCTTTCCGTTCTCGAGGAGGCTAAATTAGGCTATATACCGGATAGAGAGGGAGGTTGGGATACAAAGAAAGTGTGGAAAGATGTGTTCAGTGGTGGTGAGAAGCAGCGCATAGGCATCGCCCGCCTTCTTTACCACGAGCCACGCTACGCATTCGTGGACGAAGGAACAAGTGCTGTATCCAGCGATGTCGAGGGCTTGTTGTATGAGCGCTGCAAAGCTAAAGGAATAAGTAAGTCTCGATTGTGTGCCCACTGTGCAACTAGTCCTTTTTCCCCGTTATGCATTTTTGATGTATCATAAGGAAGTTTGCTAATACAAAAAACTCATAGCATTAATCACAATATCTACTCGCGCTTCCCTTAAGCGCTACCACACGCATCTCCTTACTCTTGGTCTTGGCGAGTCAGGCGAGGAGTGGGAGTTCCAGCGCATTGGCACCGCATCTGAGAAATCGAGCGTGGAGAAAGAACTCGTCGAACTGCGAGAGCGCCTAGCCAAGGTCGAGGAATGGAAAGCACGGAAAACGGAAATCGAGAGCGAACTGGAGAGGGTTTGGGTCGAGGGTGGAGATGAGTTAAGTCCGCCGCCGTATGCAGAGACGGTGGATGTTGGGAGCGAGGATGAGAGCAGGATGAGCGAGATGAGTCCAGTAAGCCAGGACGACGAAGCCTATAACAAAGGGGATCGCGATGATGCCGTGGAAGGGAGTGAGGCTAAGATCGCCGAGACAGGTGGAGGCGAGGGCTTGTTTGCATCTTCTAGTTCCTGGAACCCTGCGCATCGGCCATCATGATGAGCAGTTCCATAGTCGACAAATCACAGCCTGAGCATCATGGTGTCAGGGATGTAGTTTGTATTTGCTTAAGACGGCACGTGCCGCATACTACCACGCTGCCTTTCCATTGCCTCTCTTTGTGTTACAATTTAGCATTCCTTCCACTGCACATACAGAGTCGAACTCAACCTCCCGCTCTCTCGCGCAATACCGACAATACCACTGGCGGATCCAGCAATCGGCGTAAGTGCCACGGAGGCATGAACATTGAAGAGTGCATTGCCGCTGCAAGGCGACCAAACCTCTAAGTCAACACTGTCCTGCTTCTCGAATCTCGTCCTTGTCGGTCCACTTAAAGTGAATACACTAGACGTTTGATTTGCAAGTCCAGAGAAGTAGTAAGTGCTCTTCACCGTGCCTGTGACCCCAGTTTCGAGGTTGGCGAAGCCAGCGTACTCGGCGCTATAGACGGCAAAACTATAGCCAGGCGTGTACTCGAGCTCGAGATTCAATTGACAGAATTTGCGCGAATCCGTAATACTCGCTTTAGGGCCCACTGCAGCGGTGAACTCTTTGCCAAAGTCTGAAGACTGAGTCAGTTATGCTGTGGTGAGTCGATATGAAAGTTGTTGAAGGGGGGTTATAGCAAAGAGGACTCGCAAGATGTATGGACGTACGGAATGGCAGGACTTTGTCTTCAGTCCATTTCACGTCGATGCTTCCTTGGGGGCAACCTGTGCCGCCAGAAACGACGTTGGCAATCTTGAAGGACGAAGGTGGTGTAGATGTCGTCTGAGGGAGGGCAAACGCGAGGGCCGCAAAGGTAAAGGCTAAAACTGCAACTTTCATATTGAGCGGTTATTAACGCTGATGTCGTAGGCTGCTTGCTCGTACTGCAGTCTAACAAGATTTGTGGACAGTAGCCATTCTTTATGTTCCACAGAGAATCACAAGCCAAGACTCCAGAGTCTGGGGGGACAGCTTTGGTTGTAGATCCAGACTCCAGACATGTGTAGCCAAATATATTGGTACTACAACGAGCTGAATAGACTGATTTAGTTCATGATATTCTCACATGTAGTGACTACAGATGCACACTGATCACTCGTGGCGTGTTTAACAACAACAGGATTGGTCCGGAGCCATCTGCAAACCTGGCGATCATTTCCCGGATCACATATAGCGAAGAGCCACCTAAGCTGTGGTTCGTTCATATATGAATAACCGGTAAGCCGTGACAGGTTGGCCACTGGACGAATCCGTACGATATGCTTCCAGAACTTTGACTAAATCTGGGGTAAAGGGTATGGACCCCCAAGTCTGGAAATTTCAGTAGAGTAATCAAGGCACAACGTGCTCAATAGAGGCCAACATTGTATATTATAGATTGAAAGGCCGCGGTTGAGGTCAGGAAGAGTTTGGTAGCGGGTAAATATCGCTCGGCGGGCGAGGTTCAAGGATGCTGGGTCTCAGCAGATTTTAGCGATAGGTTGGAGCTGCAAAGACGGCCATGGACCTCATAGCAAAGAGCTGGAATTCCCACAGTAAGTATTACATCCACCTCTGTTCTTGATTTGTCCAGAAGGATTGGGACTATCATCGAGTCGCCACAAGGTATAGAGAATTGCCGGATGAACGAAGTAACTTTGGTCGGCACCGCTTGCAAGGGGTCGAGAAAAGCAAAGGCATGGGCTGAGCCATGTAAGAAGCAACGATCTGCTTTGGTTTGCTGCTGAAACTCTCGGTTTAAAATGTCCGGTTCTCAGGACTTTCCTTGCACCCTCTTTACGAGTCCTCTACTCTTGTGATGTGATCGACAACGCTGTCCGGTCTCGGCTTCTTCCAGTCAGAGCTTTTTGTTGTGCCTGGGAGGAGTGATTGATAGCGACTTTTTTTATCGAAGTTGGCTTGTGCTGATGCCAACTATTTCTACGATTGCACCCATGTGCTTACGTGTCATTTAAGTCCTTCCTGTTGAGGCCACCCAGTAAGGTCCAGATTCTGAGCGAGCTTGAGGCTCAAGCAAGGCTGATCCTGACGCTGCAGGGCGCCTTGTTCCAGGTAAGCGTATCTTGTAGAAGCAAAGCATGATGCACGTGGCGCTGCTGGACCTCAACCTTACGAAAGCTTAGCAAGATCCTACTTCAACCTATCTTTTAGGTAAGTGAATCACAGCAGGCCAAAGCTAGCTATACTTTCCATCTTGTCGCCTCCCGCTTCTGACCGGCATGCGTTTGGGATGATCTCAGGCGGTGGATAGACTTCAGGACCCTGTGAGTGTTCAAAGCAGAAGCGAGCCGTGCACGCTAACATCTTTTATAAGCAGAGCGGTAGCTTCACAGCTTCTGAAACCACATACGTCCAATACCTATCGGCCCACGTTCAACGGCTGTGGGAACTTGTAAAGACGGTCAGAGAATTTGACCAATACAGAGCTTTTGTGCCGTCCAGACCGGGATTCGACTCGATTGATACTAGTCAACGTATTCAGGGACGATTGTAACGCACGCATGCGGGTCACTCCACCTTCAAAAGCTGCAGGATTAAGCTTACTACGATCGCTTTACAATCGGTACCGCAGTTTTGACATATCAATATTGTTCTCTAACATTTTGCTAAGTAATTGAGAGCAAGAAGTAGTTGGCCCAAGTAACTCTCAACGCCATCAGATTCGGCTCTTTGAAGGTCACAAGATGGCACGTAACTGCATATTTATAATCAATCTTATCCGGATCCATGTCCACTAGTTCCGAATACAGTCTCATGGTCCACTCATCGCCATGCGGCGTGGATGGGCTATACCATCTTCTTACTACTGCGGGGCAGAGGTGGGGTAGAGGTCTCAGGCTTACGGAGCTGTCGACACCTGCATTTCTTGGCCGTCTATGCGGCAATAGCACTACCGAGGGTAAGGAAAAGAGCTTATGGTGATCAGAGACAAGTGGCAATTGCCAGAAGGTATTGGTTTAAGTATTGGGGGTCGCCCAGCCTGGAGCGAAGGAACATTCCATCCACCTTACCCATCATCAACATCACAATCATGTCTCCCGGAAAAGTTTCTACTCTCGACTTTGAGAAGTTCTACAACATCGTCAATGGCGAGAAGCGTGGTTCGGACCAGATCCACCATGGTATCAACCCTGCTACTGGCCAGGAGCTCTGGGACGTCCCCATTGCTAGCGATAAGGACCTGAACGATGCTGTCGCTGCTGCAAAGAAGGCCTTCCCCGCATGGAGGGACACACCAATTGAGAAGAGGAAGGAGCTTCTTGGTCAGCTCATCGGCCTCTTCGAGCAACACGCTGATGAGTTCACATCTTTGCTTTGCAAGGAGTCTGGCAAGCCTGTAAGCTTCAAACTAGCAGTTTAAGTGTTGAGCGTACTAACAAACTTTCAGAGGAAATTCGCTGCTGTCGAGATCGGCGGTGTCAGCGGTTTCATTGGCTACCACACAACACTCGATGTTCCCTCTGAGAAGTTCGAGGATGATGAGAAGACAGTCTACACAGAGTACTCGCCTCTCGGTGTATGCGCCGCTATCTGCCCATGGAACTTCCCTCTCATCCTGTCTGTTGGAAAGGTCGCACCTGCGGTCATGACAGGAAACTGCATCATCGTCAAGCCTTCGCCATTCACACCCTACACAGCGCTCAAGTTCGTTGAGCTTGCTCAGGAAGTCTTCCCCCCTGGTGTTATCCAGGTTGTTGGTGGAAACAACGAGCTCGGCGCAGAGATGTGCAAGCACCCCGACATTGCGAAGATCTCCTTCACTGGTTCCATCGCTACAGGAAAGAAGGTCATGGAGACATCCTCCAAGACTCTCAAGAGGGTCACCCTCGAGCTTGGCGGCAACGATGCCTCCATCATTCTTCCCGATGTTGACATCAAGAAGATCGCGCCTGAGATCGTGATGGGAGCTTTCCAGAACTCCGGCCAGGTCTGCGTCGCCACAAAGCGCATCTACATCCACGAGTCTATCTACAAGGAGTTCGTGGAAGAGATGGTTAACTTCACAAAGACCGTCAAGGTCGGAAACCCTGACGATGGTGACAACTTGCTCGGCCCCGTCCAGAACAAGATGCAGTACGAGCGTGTCAAGGGTTTCTTCGAGGACAGCAAGGCAAAGGGTTACAAATTCGCCGTTGGCGAGACCGATGTTTCTCCAGGAAAGGGCTACTTCATCCAGCCTACCATCATTGACAACCCGCCCAATGACTCTCGCATCATCCAAGAAGAGCCCTTCGGCCCCATCGTGCCCACCCAGCCATGGTCCGACCTCGAGGAAGTCATTGCTCGCGCCAACGACACCAACACTGGTCTCGGTGCCTGCGTGTGGGGTAAGGACGTAGAGAAGGCCGCAAAGATTGCACGAAGGCTCGAAGCTGGTTCCGTCTTTGTCAACTCATTCGAGAAGCCAACACCGCAGGCCACCTTTGGTGGACACAAGGAGTCTGGTATTGGTGGTGAGTGGGGCAAGACTGGTCTGCTCGCTTACTGCAACCCTCACGTCATCCACGTGTACAAATCTTAGATCAAGGAGATTAACTTGAAATGAATTAAAAGCGAAATTTTATACCCCCTTAACTACAATCTTCTCGATAATTCAATCCGTGTCGTGTTATGTTGTCTGATCTCAATTTGCACGAAACCTTCGTCATATGGGACCGTCACCGCAGTGTTATCCGGATTGTAGATGTGGCTCTTGCACGATGGTACTTCCACAGTCTAGGTGGTAATATTACCAAATTAAGTTCAAACTACCCATGACGGCCCCACGATTTCTAGCGTAGAAGATTAGTCTTGTCGGCTGGTAAGGTTGCGTGTGGAGACTATCCTGATCACGATTTACCACAATTCAAGTAGGTAGAGATCTGGAAGATTTACATTCCGGTAACCCAACCCATGTACGTAAATCAGGGGACATATTCAACTTGCCCCGTACAGTGACATACCATATCTGCGGTCAATGAGTACCGTGCTGTTCGACAAAGCGGAGCCAAGCATCAAGAGCGTGTTTCTGCCAGACAGAATTCATGTCGGCTATCCTTGTCAGTCCCATCTAAACACTACTATACAATGTTTCCAGTATACATTTAGAACTAAAGAAGCCGTTCGCCATCAAGGCGAATCTAGGCAAGAGCCTTGCAAAGCCCGTTGTAGGCCTCCTTAGCCTGGAAACCGTTACCAAACAACAACGGTGTACCCTCTGGCCTCCAGCTATCAGAGTCACGGACACCCCACACTGTCACACCAACACAGTTGTCAATGTCTGCGCAAGCACCGACCGCGGTCTGGTAATCACTTGCTGACGCACCCTTGATGTCCAATTCTGTAATTGCACATTCATCAACAACGGCACACAGCGCCTTCAGCGCACCAGGGTAATCAGCAATGGGCCAGTTGTTCGCAAGATGCGACTGCGAGCCGATACCATCAATGGGTACGCCAGCGGTAATCCACTCGGAGACCTTGGATACCATGGCTTTTGTCTTTGCATAGGATGCGCTGTCGAGGTTGTAGTCATTGATGTAGAGTTTCGCGGCTGGGTCGGCGGCACGAGCGGTTTCGAAAGCGGTCTTTACGAAGCCCTCGCCAAGGACGTTGTAGAAGACGGAGCTGCGGAAGGTGCCGTCTTCACCGAATATTTCATTAACTACGTCCTGGTAGGGATTAGTGGATGCGAGATAAGGCTTAGGAGGGGAAGGAGGAAGGTACCCAAGCGTAGACTTTGCCCTTGTAGCCGCCGACGAGCTTGGTGATGTGGGCCTTCATCACATCCTCAAGCTTGGTCTTGTCGGTGATGGAGGATACCCAGGTAGGTAGCTGGCTGTGCCAAACAGTAGTGTGACCACGGATGAGCTTATCGTTTGTGGTGGCCCAGTCAACAAGGTAATCAGCTCCAGCGAGTGTGAATTTTCCCTCAACACCCTCAGTAGCATCCCACTTCATGCTGCTAGCTGTTAGTAATGCATTTTAGATGAGCTACTAGAGAAATGACTTGCCTATTCTCAGGCGTAACCTGGCCGAAGTCTGCCTTGATGATCGCCGCATTGTCACCACTAGAAAGACGTCCCTGGTCTGTCGCCACACCAATATACTTTTTACCCTTAGCCTTGAAGACTGCATCGAGAGAGCAGTCTTCGCCATTGGCGAAAGTCGTGCTACCACTGCCAGCTCCAACGCTTGGGGTTGCGCTAGGGGCGGCAACGCTGGTCGAGACAACAACTACAGAGCTCGAAGTGGAAACGTCCTCGGGGATGGCGACGAGGCTGGAGGATGCAATGAGAGTCTCAAACGTGGTTGGAATTGCAACAGACGTAGCATTGATTGACGGGATGGGAGCCGCGGATGTAGGGATGGCAGCAGCACTGGTAGCAATTGGAGCAGCGGTCTGAGCAGGAGCAGTGGTTGAGTCTCCGCTGGGGACGGGTGCTGAGTCGCTAGCGCCCTCAATGCACTGTGAGTAATAGTCGTTCCACTGCTTGCAGCCCCATCCATCTGCACAGGCTGTCTCGCCTGTGTAGCCCTGGCCACCGCACTGTCCGTAGGGCTGGACAGCAGCAAGGACGGCAGTCGTGGAGGTTAGACCAACGACCGTGAAGTAAATGGAAGATCCGCGGATATGCATCTTGAGGAAGAGTTGGTCGAAGGAGGTATAAAAGCTATGATCCTGTCAAAAGAGTGTATGTTAATGAATGTGAGGAAGCACGCTTCCGAGAATGAATGTAGGGAAGAGGAGTGGTGAATGGAAGGACCGAATGATGAATAAACAGCGAGAGGAAGAGAGAGAAAGATGTTATAAGAGACGGAATCTGCTGGCTCTGGTTGTGTGGGTCGATAATCCTGAGAGGATTTGTTTCATGAGGCTTGAAACAGCATCCTGGAGATCATTAACAACAACCTTGTTATATAGCTCTACGGGATGAACATGATGCGAGACTTGGGGTCAGGACTTTGCTTAATGGTGTGCAATAGATTAAGCAGGGCCATGAATCATGACCTTCCCCAACAACTGTTGTAATATTTGTTAATGAAGCGTGTTTTTGATGGTAATGTTGTTGGTTGGAAAGATGATTTATCTGGAACCTCGGTACATCAGAGCCGCCACATCTGAATCGGGTTAAGTACTGTATCTACATCGTACAGGATCCATGCACAACTCCAGGTTATGTCTATAGCATAAACACCTGAAACCCCACCAATGAGTTCAGGAACTTTGCCACCGGGATCTGTCATGCGTCTGAATTATGAGCTGGAAGAAAAACTTATTGTACCAAGTTCACTCAAGCTACACCAAGACGCAAGCTAACAGCGCGACGGTGGGCTTCAAGCTCTTCCACACGAGCAAGCTCCATGACAGCAGCGCCAACGTTCTCAAGACCTTGTTTGGTGAGGTTCGCGCTGGTGATGTGCTTGATGTAGGAGCCAAGGTTGACACCTGAGTACTGCTTGGCGTATCCATAAGTTGCTATGGTACCATTAGCACTTGGATGCCGGTCTATAATTCCAGGGGCTTGACTTACGGAGAGAGTGGTTTACACCGGCACTGTAGTCACCGACACTTTCTGGCGTCCAGTGGCCAACGAAGACACTGCCGGCGTTCTCAACTAATTCTACGACTTCCTCGGCGTTCTCGACTTGGAGAATCTATAGCAGTCAGTCAAATTCATCTTTAAAGAAAAACAAGGGCTTACGAGGTGCTCCGGAGCATAGTCGTTGCTCAATCTCATGGCCTGGTGAATGTCGTCGACGGCAAGTGTGATCGAATGTTCGATAGCGCCACGCACAATGTCGACGCGGGGAAGGGCGATTGCTTGCCTGTGAAGCTCATCTTCTATTGCTTTTAATTGAGTCTCGTCCAAACCGACTGCGATCAAAATAACCTGAGAGTCGACACCGTGCTCGGCCTGACTCAGGAGATCTGAAGCAACAAAGGCTGGGTTGGCTGTCTTGTCGGCAACAACCAACACCTCACTGGGACCGGCAGGCATGTCAATGCTGACCCCGGCGTTGGTGTCGTTGGAAACGAACATCTTTGCTGCGGTGACAAACTGGTTACCAGGGCCTAAGATCTTGTCGACCTTGGGCACGCTCTCGGTACCGTAGGCCATTGCCGCAACGGCCTGCGCACCACCGGCAAGAACAATCGCTGACGCGCCAACCTTGTGCGCAGCGTAGACAACCTCTGGTGTCACCTTTCCATTCGCACGAGGTGGTGTGGCGAGGACTAGAGTCTTGCATCCAGCTACCATAGCGGGCACGCCCAGCATGAGTGCAGTAGAGGGCAAAACGGCAGTGCCACCAGGTACGTAGAGACCGACTCTCTCGATCGGTCGTGCAAAGCGCGAACACACGACACCAGGCATCGTCTCAACCTTCAGTGGCTTGTCCTCCTTTTGCGCAGCATGGAACTTGCGGATGTTCTCGAACGATACATCGATGGCCTTGGCCGTCTCAGGTGCTAACTCCATGAGTTCTTTGGGGAATGGTGCTTTGAGAACCGTAGACGTCAATGAAGTTGCCTTCTCAAATTTGTGGGTGTACTCAAGTAGAGCGGCGTCGCCTTTTGTCTTGACATTCTCGATGATAGGCTTGCAGATCTCAAGGATCTTGTCAGTCGAACGCTGGGACGGCCTTTGGAGAACAGCAGCTATTGTCTCAGGTGTCTCATTTGCAGCAATGTATCTCTTCATCGCAATGCGTCCATCCTTGATGCCAGCCGGATCATCCTTGCTCTTTGGTACGGAAGCTGCCTCTTTGATCTCCTCTTTTGTAGGTTTCGCAGGTGTGATATTCGTGCCGTTTGTTGCAGCTGCTACTTGTGCAGCAAAAGCAGGCTTCGCGTCTCCCTGACGTCTCTTGACCTTGATGCTCTTCGCGTCAAGATTGCGCTCGACGTCTTCCAGCGATACTCCAGCGGCGACGCATTTGGTCAAGGCGAAATAGAAGAGATCGGCGGCTTCGAATGCAATGTGTTCCTTGGTTGTCGCATCGCAGAGTTCGGTGGCCTCCTCAATGATTTTTGCTCTCAGCAACTGCGAGTCGTTGAACAGTCGCGCGGTGTATGAGCCTTCAGGTGCAGACTCCTTGCGGCTCTGAAGTGTCTTCTGGAGTTTGGAAAGCCCGGTGTACTGGCCGAAGCATGTGGGCGTGGCCAAGTGACAGAAGCCCCGCCCCTTCTGACGTACAACAAACTGCAGGCAGTCATTGTCACAGTCCAATGCTAAGGACACAAGCTCCTGGATGTCTCCACTGCTCTCGCCCTTGTACCATAGACCGCGTTTGCGACTTTGGTACACACCCCTTCCTGTCCTTAAACTTTCTGCGACGCTCTCCTCGCTGCTGTATACCAACCCAAGCGCAATACCGCGCTCGTCAGTCACGAGGGTTGTGAAAAGGCCGTCTGGTCGGTCGCTTGTCGCATTGGCCATGACGATTTTTGCAACGCTTATCGATGACGGTTCCTTCTGCGTATCAACTGTGAGCTGCTCGGCAGGGATGATGGGGATGGCTGCGAGCTTTGCCACACGCTGGACACTGTCAGGTTCAGGCTTTGCGAACGATACGAAGACATTGGGCCTGTCTGTGCCGTATTCCTTGAGCCATGCCTCGAGCAGCTCGATATCCTCTACTTGATGGGAATAGATGTCGACTTGGGTGCCTGCAATCGCCCCGATAACCTCTTCGCGAGTATTTCCTGGAATACAGAGAACGAGCCTATCCTGGTCAATCTTCTTTGACCTCAAGTCATCTAACTGAGGACGAGTTACGAAAACCTTCGCAGCACCGGCATCAAGGAGGGAGATAATGTCGTCGGACGAGGAAACATTTGCAACACTAAGGTAGTTGGCGAATCGACCTACGGACTGCTGCAGGTGGGAGAGGATCTGATCAATGGTGTCGTCGCTGACGCGTGAAAAGACATTGCCAACGTAGGACAATGCCTGAGGGCTAAGTCCTCTCGAGGATTGTGTATAAGTGCTTGGGTCAATCGCGGCGAGAAGCGCAGGGGCCATGATGGGCAAGTATGTGACGCCGAGTCACTCAATATGAAGAGGGTATACTGGTATATGTAAGGTTGTTCGTAGAATGTATAGTGACTCTAAGCACAGAAAAAGTTGGGATGATAGAGTGACAGCTGCCAATCACGCCAATCAATTAATGACTGCAATCGCCCCTCTCCTCCGAGAAAAAGACCCCGCGCTAGACTCTATCACAAATCGGCCACAAACATGATGACGCATGCACCTGCGACACAACTTACAACTGAAAGGCAGCATCCAACAGGGGTTGTAAATTACTAATCCTCCTCATCCAGAACACTTACGATTCTGCGTTGGCAGTTTTCACATACACTTTGTTCCTAGCTGCCAAGCAATTTGCTAGACGTCAATGCCACTATCAACCTTGGAAGCTTTGCAAGCCGTGCCCGTCTCGTCGCACATTGGGGGAGAGCTTGAAGTCATAACGTCTTGTCTTCTTTGAGCATTGTTCATGTCAGCCACGAATAACCTCGGCTAGACTTACAGCCTGCCTGTGTTGTCATCCTTTGCATTGTTTTGCACTACAAGGGAGACTCACGAAAAAGGCTGCCCCCTTGTCTGGCACGGATCTCTTGGTGATCATGATCATTGGTATTTTTTATCACGACCAGCGTAGATTTTGAAAGGGGGAGAGAACAGCCCGTATATGTACCCCCCTTGTACCACTCTCATGCACTCCAAACCCCTCCCCTCTCCCCACCTTGATCATCAACTAAAGCTGACCTCATAACTCGATGTCATAATCTGCCAGCCGGTGTGGCTATATAACCAGTCATGGCTGCAGTGCGAATACCTACCAATGTCATCACTTTGTGCCTCCTAACTAATTGCTCTTCACTGCATCGTAACCATTGAGATAAACATGTCGTACTCACCCCCCAGTTCTGCCAAACCCTTCACGATCAGTGTTCCCAACCAAGACATTGAAGACTGGCGCCAGCTCCTCAAGCTTTCTAAGCTCGCACCAGAAACATGGGAAGGTTCACAAGAAGACCGCCGTTATGGAGTCACACGCAAATGGCTCGCAGAAACCAAAGAGTATTGGCTAAACACCTATGATTGGCGTGCCGAAGAGAAGCGCATCAACTCATTCCCCAACTACCGCATGCAGATCGATGGAGTGGACCTCCACTTTGTAGCGCTGTTCTCCGAGAAGAAAGATGCAGTACCAATTCAGTTCCTGCACGGCTGGCCAGGAAGCTTTATCGAATTTCTCCCCATGCTCGAAGTTATCAAGAAACAATACTCTACAAAAGACCTTCCATACCACATTATTGTGCCCTCGCTCCCAGGCTACCCGCTCTCTCCCCGTCCAACAGACAAGGACTGGTCCATGAAAGACTCATCCCGAGTGCTCAACCAGCTCATGCTCAACCTTGGTTTCAAAAAGTACCTAGCTCAAGGCGGCGACGTGGGATCATTTAACGCTCGCATATCCGCGCAAAACCACGAAGCGTGTGTGGGAATCCATCTGAACATGATGCCTGTCAAAGAGCAGCCTGATGAAAGCACATTGACCGATCTTGAGAAAAACGCCATCAAATCTGCTAACGCATGGCGCCAAACCGGCAGTGCATACGCCCAAGAACACGGCACGCGGCCAAGCACGATTGGCAACGTGCTATCCTCAAATCCCCTCGCTCTACTCGCATGGTAAACTTCTTCCCCACGGCCCTTCTAGCACTGTTGCCACCTTATCCTGTCACATAACATAGCCGCTGACATTCACCCAGGATTGGCGAGAAGTTTCTCGAGTGGTCAGACACGGATCCTGACATTTCGCACATATTAACCAACATCTCACTTTACTGGTACACCTCATGCATCCTGACCTCCTTGCAACCGTACCGTGAGTTGCAGATCTCCGGTCTGTCATACATCGGAAAGCCTGTTGGTTTTAGTTTCTTCCCATACGAGTTGTTTCCTGGCATCAAGCATGTGCTCGAGAAGAATGCAAACATTGTCACATACGAGCAACACGAGAGCGGAGGGCACTTTGCAGCACTGGAAAAGCCTGAGGAGTTGTGGGAAGATGTGGAGAAGTATGTCAAAGTGGCATGGGGTAAAGTATGAGCGTTCCGTATGTTGCTGGATTCGCTTTGAAGGTTGGTGAGCTGACGCTTGGCAGTCGGGTGGAGCATCGAAGTTGTAGTATGCACGGTGGATCCCACGGTGGATTCAACAAGAGTGGACGAAGGTAAGGCACGGAAGTTACGATAGTCCTCTCGGATTGATTTCTGGACGGTGCAAATATGTTAAGCACACATATCGTGATACACAAGCCCCCGTAACAATGCAAAATCATCACTCTGGGATATCCACTCCTATAACGCCTCTCTGCTTTGCGCTGGGTATGCTCCTGAACACCAACCCAACTCCCAAGAAACAAGGCGTCCTGGCCTGCATGCTGGGGAAAAAATTCGTTGGTTGAAACGATGTCCTCATTCTTCCGCTTCAGTATTCCATATCTCTACTTCCCGGCTCTCAAGCTCTTTCATCTTATCTTCGGCAAAGATGGTATCGGTTGGTAGGCCGGTCTTGCCATAATTGACGACAGGGCCGATCGTGTTGATCCACTGTGTTCGTCGTTCCATCAGCGTTCTGATTGGTTCACCGACACCTGGTCTTGTGATACCAGCGTTTGCGACCGCGTGGGAACCGCCGCCAGCGCCGCCAGGGCGTTTGTTTTGCTTCTTCCCCTTTCCGATGTTTCGGTTTCGCTTGAGGTATGCGGCATTGAGCTGGTTGTCCAGGTCGTCTGCGATGGTGTTGTATTCTTGTTGTGCGATGCGTTCTTCTGTCAACTCAAGAAGTCGTTGTTTCCGTGCGCCATTGACGATAGATTGTTTGCGTAATTCTTCTTGCAGGAAACGCAATCGCTGGGCGACTTCGTCATCGAAATGCGAATCATAGGATTGGGTTTCTGCGTCGGCTTCTGATAAGAAGCCATAGTGTTTGAGTTCCATCAGCACACGATCCTCGAGTGTGGCATAATCGGCGCGGCCGCTGGTGGGTTGTGGGGCGCGGCCCATCAGGTCGGGGAGCTGGGTCGCAGAAGGGAGGGAGTTCGTGTTGGCTGTGTCTGCAGGGGCGCCGGCACCCTCATCGATATCCATAGCATCGCCGTTGATGCCGTTCGTGTCATTGAGGCTGCTCTGGCTACCACGTCCTTCTGGTCTGAGGGTGGCTAGCAGTCGAGATATCAGGGGCCCTGCAGACACCTGCTCTGTCTCGAGAACATTGTCCGTGACGTCTTCAGCCGCACCTCGAGGCACGTTGGGCGCCGGACGCTCGACGTTTGAGTCGATGTGCATAGCACCGTCCTCCTCTGCCCATATCTCTTTGTAATGTCGTTGCCCTCTCCTGGGAAGTACAAACGGCCCTATACGATCGCCTCGCTCCTTGAGGAACGCAACATCTTCCTCGGTCAAAGGTCGTATGTATGGTTCAACGTAGTTGGCGAAGACACCAGCGTTGACCTGTGTCGCAGGCTTTGCGTTAGAGAAGTCTTTGTCTGGCGGTGTTCCGGCAATTTTGTCGTGCAGGTTTGAAGGAGGGAAGACTGCAACAGAATATATTTCCTTCTTCTCCTCGTCGGTCATGCCCGGGGTGACTTCACGGATATGGTATATGGTGGGATCGTCGAACTTGACTGGGTCCTCTCCAAAAGTCTGGAATTGTGGTACAGCAGGTGCGGGCGCAGGCTGGTGTGATACATCAGACCCGCTGGGCGACGCTGCGTCTTGCGGTGCATCGGCGGCCGAGGCGGGAGGTTGTGATACGGGTGAAGACATGTTCGAATCCTCTAAGCTGGAGTCAGTCCTGCATGTGCGAAACACTTGTCCAACCAGGTGAAAGGTGCCCTGGTATGTATTGAAAGACTAACCCTTGAGTTCAACGCCGTCTTGCCTGGCCAGACCATGCGCGCCCACGGCCGGCGGGTGCTTGCTGTCCTCTTCATGCTTCTTGCTCACTTTCTTGAGCTTGTGTTTGCGGTCTTCATCCTTGTCTTCCTTCTTGTCGCGCGATATTCGGTTCTTACGCAAGCTATGCAGTGTTCTCAGCGCCGCCTCCGCTTGTGTGCAGCGCATCTCGATACTCTTTAACACCATCTTGTCCACCTGGTCGCGCATCTTGAGCAGGGTGTTTCCTGACGGAATGGTGCCGTTAGAGGCACCTGATTCCAAGATCTCTTCGACTGTGATGCTGCATCTCTTGAGAGAGCTACTGAGAGGCTTCTCGAAGAAGGCAACCGTTGAACCAGACGGCGGCTCGACTGATGTGCGCGCATTGGGCATGGGTGTAGTGTTGCGGCTGCGTGGTGCAGCAGAAGCTTTTGCGCCTGGCTTTGCCTTGCCTTTGCTGCTTGTTGTGGGCGCCATGGCGAACAGTTTGGCCTTGCGAATGCTGGGGTATGCGGGGGAGTCGCGTCCACAGCGGACGGACGGTACGCGTGGATGGCTCGCTACCGCATTCACTGGCTGACGGTGAATTGTATTTGTGTGTGCGTTCTTGTGTGCGTGTGTGTGTGCCGGTCGTATTAAAGAGAGCAGTCGGCGATACCACGAGATTGTCAACACGTTGTTGATTGTATTGTGAGCGTTAATGAGTAAACGGCCATGCAGCAACTATGGGGCCCGTGCGCCTTCCACCCCAGTAAATGCCAAGCCCAAGGCCGCCCACGACGAAAGCCCAATGCAAATGCGCACTGGTTACCCAACGTCATTGCTGATGATGCGACTAAATGACCCGCTTGCATTTACTTTTAATTGTTTTGTCCGTACCGCAGTGACCGTTTGTGATGTCTGCTGGCTGGGTGCGCTCTCCCATGCGCCATTGCTGAAAACGCAATCTTAGTTTTCTTTAATCTTCGATGACAACTGCTCGTTGTCCCAGTCGCCATCCAGCCACTCTACTGTCAGCCACACCCGGACTTCCGCTTCCAACAGCAACCCCTCTCGTTTACTCTCTATCAACCTTTTCAGCCTTTCATGATACTTATGAGTCTTCTCCCCTTCTTGTAATTATTCGCACTTGTTCATTCGTCGAGCATGCGTAGTAGTGGTCGGCGTTGAAAGCGACTCTTGTGTAATCGCTCAGCGAATAGCGCATTCTGTCCATTCACCATGAGTATGTAGTACAGCTCGCCACACTATTCACACGTTGCGCCCGTCAACTGACGGTTACACACAGCTGCCCGTGGTATCGGCATCTTCACTATCGACTTCCCCGATCCTGCGGTAATCAACTACGAAAACAACAAATTCAACACGCTTAATGAGACAATCTCCTTTCAGTACCGTGGCGTGACAAATATCCAAACCCTTTCTACAAAGGGAGCTAGCTCTGGCTCCGACCCGTACGGCATACTCTACGTTCCTGAGGTCTTCACCGAGAGCTGCAAGAGAGACGAGGCACAGCATGTACCGGCAAATGCGACACGAATTGCAAACCTGCCATCAGATAGAAACTATGCGCTCATAGCTTTCGCGCCATGGTATTCGGCACAATGTATGATCGAGTACTTCACAGCAGCACGGCGGCAGTCAACGACTAAGGGCTTCATTACATACCTGCCTGGAGACAACAATGCGCAACCGCCCGTGTTAAACAACCCCGTGTGGGATCTGCAGGATGGTGGCATGTGGCAGCAGGAGAACACTTTTCCTACCTACGCTTTGTCGTCGATGAGCGGCAACAATGTCATGGGTCAGCTAAACCTCTACTCCGGCAACCTCACAACAGTGCCCAATGGCGAGGACCTGGCCACGATATACAATGAGACAGATTACGTCCGGCTGTGGGCTACTGTTAGCACAGGCTCAGATGGCAATCTTCCAAGCTTATGGGTCTTCTTGGTCATTGTTCTTGCCATTCTTGTCGGTGCGATCGGTACCACTTCGTTATGCATGCACATCATCCAGCGTCGACGTCGCAATGCGCTACGCCAGCGTGTAATGAATGGAGAAATAGATCTCGAAGCACTGGGCGTCAAACGACTAACCGTCCCTCAAGAAACTCTCGATAAGCTTCCCATCGTGACGTATACCTCGGAATCTAGCAACGCCGAGAAACCCCCTGAGACTCCGGCTGCAGCACTCCATCTCTCCCCTGATATCGACGAAGAGACAGGATCTAAGACCCCTCCTCCCCTTGCCCGCCATATCTCCGCCCCAACGATCCCCACAACAAATAATACCACATTCTCGCAGCCCACGTGCCCAATCTGTATTGACGATTTCGAGCCCGACAAGACGCAAGTCCGCGAACTTCCGTGTCGGCACATCTTCCACCCAGACTGCATCGACACATTTCTGCTTCGCAATTCGTCGCTCTGCCCCATGTGCAAACAGAGCGTCCTGCCATCTGGCGCTTGTCCTGTCAAGGTCACAAATATGATGGTACGGCGCGAACGGCACATCGCTCGTATGCGCGCTCGCTCTGAATGGTCTGCTGCGAATGGTGCTATCGCACCGCCTGTGGCTGTCACTCTCTCAAGCCAGGCGAGAAGAGTTCCGGGCGCGTTTGGGTCCCTAGGAAGAGCGGTGACCGGACGACGAATTTTCAGTGCACCGGAGAGGACGCAGTCGCAACCTGCAGATATCGAGATGGGAAGCACGAGTGTTGTCCAGCCTACAATACCTCTCCCCTCACATCCACCACCGGTATCAATATCTGTTAATGCTCTGGATTGCGAACCCCCACCCGCCTCCGCACAAAACCGCAGGGAGTGGGCACGGCAAAGAGCGCTACATCTGTTGGGCAATAGGCATGCCACGGCAGATGCCGACGACGTCGAAGACGAAGAGAACGCGAGACCAAAATGGAGACGCGCACTCCATAAAGTGTTTCCCGGGTTCAGGTAGCCCAGCTCTGAGCAACACTGCACACATGGTCTATTAAAACATACTTCATTTGATACCGTATCTTAGGGCAAGGACGAATTTTTGGCGTTCGTTGTTTGAAGCAATGTATACTGCTTGTTTGCATGGCGTTCAGGCTTAGGTGCCGTTCTATCCTTGTACATATCTGTTGGCCTACATTACTTGGCTGTTTATAGTTTCTCAACTGCAAATCTGTTACGCTGTAATCTCGCTTTCCACTTGACATCTTTGTGGTATGCTGAGTAGCGTTCAAAGCTAGGAGTGTTCGGTGTCGATACGATGTACATGTATCAGATGCATTGTGCTAGCCGAAGTCCGCTAATGAGACGAAGAGAGCGATCAGGCTGGAGCCTGCTGGAGAACCTTTAATTGGTAGTGTTCAGAAAATGCAAAACGCGGGCTCTCGTTGGTCAGCTTAAGAAGGGAATAAGGAGTCCCGATGAGAAAGTATGACTGGATCAGCCCAGACAAATCATCAGCACGAAAAAAAAAATCTCAAGCCCGGAAACGACAGTGATTAACTTAAGACATACCTGCTCGACACTCAACACCGTTTAGCTCTGGGTCATCCCCATATATATACACAGATCATGGAGGCGCAGATATTCTGTTCATATCTGGACCATTCAAGTGCTGGCTCTGTCTCAGCAAGCTCTCTTTTTGGTTAGGCGACACAGAAATCCAAGTTGACTTAGGTGGAACAGCGCAGCTTATCAATGCCCAGAACTGGAACGCTGGAGCATGGGTCCAAACCATGGCGTGGCAAGGCCTTGCTTATATGTAATACGGCACTCACAATTGTCAACTAGATCAACATCCAGGTTCACGCTTCTTGCAGCTGATTTGTATGTTTCAAAGCCTGCCGTAAGAACTACAGGTGCAGATAGGTGGAGCTCATTGCGAGACTGAGATAGTGTAATAGATAGGGTTTGCGCGTCCGAGTAATGCATGAAAACGTAAATTCGTAGGAGTCGAGTGTCTTCTCCTCAGCCGTCTGTGCTGTTTTGATTCATTTGGTCCGTAACTCCATTTGTGCATTCTACAATTCCGGTCTCCATGCCATCTAGTCACCTAAGCTCTGAATTTGCACCTTGATAGCCCCGGTTTTGGGGTCACTCGCTGTCTTGAAAGCTTCAACTGCATCTTCAAGGTTATACCTGTGGGTAACCAAGTCACGCAGCTGGATGACACCACTCTCGACTAACCGGATGGCCTTGGGCCATGTGTTGCAATAGCGGTACTGGAATTGGAGGTCGACTTCACGTGTGGATAGCCTCATGAAAGGGATCTTGATCTCATTCTTGCCAACACCGATGACAAACACTTTCCCGCCGAACTTGACAGTCTGGATGGCACCTGCAATAGAGGACTCGACGCCTGTGCACTCCAGAGCATGGGAAGGCTCGATGCCGTTTGTGAGGCTGAGAATCGCGCTGCGGAAATCTTCGGCAGTGTGGCTGAACTCGACTTTGTGTGTCAGGACGCGTGGGACAAGTTTGCGCGCAAAGTCGAGGCGGCCTTGGTCGATATCTGTAATCACAATAGGAGTTGCGCCTGCAGCCTGTGCACAGAGGAGCGTAACAAGACCGATGGGGCCGGCGCCGCAAACAAGAACGGGGTCACCAAGCCTTACGTTTGCGCGATCAAACCCAGCCAGGGCGACGGAGAGGGGCTCAAGCATAGCGCCATCCTCAAAGGTCATGCTGTCAGGCATCTTGTGGCACCACATAGCGGGGTGCTTGAGGTAGCGGCGCAACAGACCGGTGACGGGGGGCGTAGAAAGGAATTCGACGGATTCGCAGCCATTGTAGCGTCCTGTGAGGCAAGGCTCACATTTGTGGCAGATAATGTTGGGCTCGATGGCGACGCGATCTCCGACTTTAAGGTTCTTGACAGACTCATGGACAGCCATTACCACTCCGGAAGACTCGTGACCGAGAATGTGGGTGTCTTCTACGATCATGGGGCCAATGCATCCCTAAAAAGGTCAATTCTCTTTTCCACACGAAACTTGAGACTTCAAAGTCCCAGGCCACGTCGTGACGTTCCAAAGCAAGAAATGACAGTTTGAAAGAAGAGTCCAAGGGATTGAACTTACAGCATGCCAGAAGTGGATGTCACTTCCACAGATACCGGTGCTCTTGACGTTCAAGAGGACCTCACCCACTGCCAGATCTCCTCCCCTCTGCACAACCTCCAGGCTGGGCTCTGCCTCAGCAACCCATAGATCGTGCTCTGGGTTTGTGTAGACACCGATGTTTGCCTTCGCAGGCGCAATTGTTGTTGTGCTCATCTTGCCGCTCTGTGTCTCAAATCAAATGATTAGGAAGAGAAGATGATTAAATGGGGGATCTCGATGATTTACCAAAGAAATAGGGCAGCCAGAAAAGAGAGACGACATAGAAGAATCCGTCAGCTGCACATATTGCGGGGCATATCTATGCGTGGATGTCCGAGGCGCGCGGCGTGTTGTACCCCTCTACCCCAAAACGTCACCCCGTGCCCCGCCAGGAGATTAGAATAGGCAGAAAAACCCACGAATGGAAGTCCACCAACTCCGCGCGGGCAATCCTTCGGTTTCGGTGCCTTGGCTACCGATACGCGAGCCATACTCTTTTCTGGACTTTACCCTGGTCTTTTGTTGTCATGCGGCTTCCATGCAGCAAAGCTCACGATGTTTGGTGTGGTGTTGAGGTGGACCTCAGCCGTAGAATCTCGGTGATTTCGCCGTTCAATCCATCGGACCTCGTAAAAGCTCATCGACCGTTCTGGGCCCTATATCATCGTCGGTGCTGCAGCGAAACTTCAAACCCCTGGGATAGCTGTTATCGGGGCTCTCCCGAATATATGAATAGTGTCGGTGAAGACCTGCAACTTGTTGCATTACAGCATATCTTCTCTCGCTTTGCTGCTCTTCGTTGACTACAGACCCCCAAAATCTGCCCAAGTCGAGCGTATCCTAGTGGTAGCCTCGAAGGGTAAACGCACGTTTGCTAGCTTGAGTTCTTTCTGTGATAGAATTCGAGCTCGTTCCAAAGTTGATTCGAGTGAGGCATAGAACTCGTGAATACTAGCATATATGCTTCTGTAGTTCTGTTCGTGGTTGCACCGCAGACTCTAGATTCATTCTTCTGCGTCCGCTCAGGGTAGCCTCGCAGGTTGCTCAACCTTGTCTCTTGTCAATTCCACAGCTTTCGTCCTCGCAGCACTAGGTTCCCTAATCTCTAGAGTATCGGATTGTGTGTGCGTCTTGTTGGCTCGCGCTCTGATAGTGCTTATGTGTTTTATTGTACTTCTGTTTTACCCTAAGCACCAACACCATCTCAGCATTGCTGCGAAAAGTTTGAGCCAAGCAGCCCTCGACGAAGAGCACTCCCATACTGAATTACAGGATTCATGTTGCTTCATCGAAGAAGATACCGAGCTGCAAATTCGAATTGGGTGGCTGTCAATGGGGATTCGTAAGTCAAGGAATGGTGACATTGCGATCCAGACATTCTCCTAGCCGAGAGCCTAGGGACGAAGGCAGAGTTTGTAACTTTCAAGGAGACGCTCATTCTTTCTAGCAACTCGCTGCTGATTTCTGCTTTTGAAGGGAAAGCCCTGTAAGGTGTACGCTTGGTTGCGAAGTGGCGTCAAGGCAGAGACAATCCAGACAGTGTCGCTTTGAATAATGCGATCAGCTCTGCATATGGTCTGCACACCCGCCTCTCCAACAACAGCTGAAGAGTATACGGAACGAGCCTTGGAAACCTCGAGTCCTGTGAGATGGTCTGAATGCGCATGGCTGGGAAAGCATGCTGAGGGCGTCTTGTACTCAGTTTGGTGGTGAAAGTAGTTAGGCCTGACCTGGAGAACTCTGGCGCGTCGAGTAAGCCCATGTATCCTCTTGCAGCTATAACGACTTGTGCTGACTACCATATTTCTGAAGGCGGACATGGGCGCACGTTTTCCGATAGCTTAGCATCATCTTCGACGGATAGTCTAGCATGAGAACAAGTGCAGTTAGAGGTTTTGCAATTACGGAGGCAAGCAATCAAAAGGGGACACAACACGAAAGTGGCGCATGCGGGCGTGGATATCCTTGTCCTCATCTCTGCGTTCATTAGTATGGGAGCATCTATCCACCACCACGAATAAGTTTATACGCCCTATCACGGTCCACTCATTTGCTTCAAGATGAGCGCAACTATTGGTCTTCAATCTCATTGCTTGGAGGAGCTAAGACAATGCCAGCTCTGTTGAGTATTGGTACCAGACCACAATCTGCACTGATAGTAGTAGAACGTGATGCCCAGAGAAACAGCTGAACCCTCATGGAACTCTTCAAACTTGACGCAATATCATGAGAACTGCTACCAGAATGACAGCAGCTATCATTCGCATTGAACTTGCGATCATCAACCAGCAAGTATAACCGAATGATGACATCGGCTTAAGCACCGGCCAGTTCACCCCACTGTACTCCAACAGCTACTCCACCTACCCCAACAACCTCATAGAGCTCCAAAAGATTACTCCCATCGCACCTATCCGCTTAATTTGACTCTTCTTCCTTTTCCGTCTCTTCTTCATACTCCACACTCTAATCAATCGCTAGCTCACCACCAGCACAATGTCACAACTTCTCAAAAAGTCCCTCAAACTTGCGCTCGTTCAACTTGCTTCCGGCGCCGACAAAACCGCAAATCTTCATAACGCCCGAACTAAAGTCCTGGAAGCTGCCAAAGCTGGTGCAAACCTTGTCGTGCTACCTGAGTGTTTCAATTCTCCCTATGGAACAAAGTACTTCGACAAATATGCCGAAACATTACAGCCTTCCCCACCGTCTCAGTCCGCCTCGCCAACCTTCCACGCGCTCAGCCAACTCGCCAAAGAAGCCAATGTATACCTAGTCGGCGGCAGTATACCCGAGCGCAGCGACACTGACAGCAAGAAACTATACAACACAAGCCTGACTTTTAACCCTAGCGGAGATCTGATAGCCACGCACCGTAAAGTGCACCTCTTCGATATCGACATCCCCGGTAAAATAAAATTTGTAGAATCAGAAGTCCTATCCCCAGGGAACAAAATCACAATCGTGGATCTCCCTGAGTACGGAAAAATTGGCATCGCAATATGCTACGACATCCGCTTTCCAGAGTTGGCCACAATTGCTGCAAGAAAGGGAGCGTTCTTGCTGCTATACCCAGGAGCTTTCAATTTGACGACGGGTGCGCTTCACTGGGAGTTACTAGCTAGGGCGCGAGCAACAGACAATCAAGTTTTTGTGGGACTGTGTAGTCCAGCGAGAGATATGAAGGCGGACTACAATGCGTGGGGGCACAGCATGGTTGTGGACCCTAATGCACAGGTATTGCAGCAGCTGGATGAAAAAGAAGGGGTCATTGTGCAAGAGTTGGAAGCGGGCAAAATTGAGGAGACACGAAAAGGAATCCCGCTATATACACAAAGACGTTTCGACGTGTATCCAGACGTCAGCGAAGGCGGGAGGTTCAAGGAGTAAAGCAACTGTACAATGTTATAATAGATTGTCCTACTTCAATCGTGTCATTCTTGCGAAGGCGATGATTTTGTGGCCCGCTATCAATATGTTGCAAGAGCATCTAGCAAGTAGTTCAGAGAAGCTGATAGCCATCAGCTCAAGCGGATGTGATCCTGCAATACTGGTCTGACACATTTACCCCCCCCCCCCCCCCCCCCTCAGTCATGGCATATCCGCTGGTATATCGTCGTCCTCTACCATCGACTGTCGGGCTTTCTCTTTCTTTTTCATTGGACTCTTGTCCCTTTCGCCACCAAGAGTACCCTGTCTTTTCCTCTTGACAACCGACTCAAACTCGCCCACGATGGGGTCAAGCATTGTGCTACCACTCAAGTCACTGTGCGTAGCAGTACCAGACAAAGCTTGCGCAAGCTCAGGACCCATGCTAGTCGGGTCCATATGCTGCTCGAAGCTACCTAGCTCCTCGCCCAAGGCACTGTACAGCTGTCGCTCCAGACGCCCTGTACTGCTCATACTTGACATGCCAGACTTGTGGCTAGGCTTAAAGGGCGACAACTTGGCTAAGTCGGCAGTGGTTTCTGCGACCAGACTTGGGTCGATTGCGTCCACGTCGATGACTTCAACATCACGAGGGACATTCACGAAAGGTCCATTCGATTTTGTGCGTGGCGTTCTATCCGGATCATCTGCGCTTAACTTGGCTTTTGACGTCGAACTACCACCTAGAGTTGGAAACAAGCTTTGATCGTGACGGATGTCGACGTCCGGAAGATCATCGTTTCCATGTGCTAGGCCCTCTTTACGACTCTTCACGCTCCCCACAGCTGAAGGCGCATGTGCAGAGCTGACTTTGCTGCCTGTATTTGCTGGGTCTCTTTCAAACCTTGACAGACTGGAAAAGTCCAAAGAGCCGTCCCTCATGGAGACGTCAGAGTTCCAACCCTGAATATCAAGCATGAAAGGGTTGGGTGTCGCCACGTGGTGTGCGAATGGGTGGGGTGTCGGAATCCTCGGCTGAGAAGCGTCACGATTCTCTTTCTGACTGGTGTGATGCTTCGATTGTGAGCTAATTTTCCCTGATGCATTAGGGTTAAATTTTGCTTGATCAGAGGATGGTCTTTTCGAACTGTTGCGTAGGGCGGCATTCAAATCAGGATATGAAGTCGTACGGGCGACGGCCGCTGAAGAAGGTCGTACTGGAACAGACAAAGCGCCCATTTTGGGCGGGCGATGAGATTGAGTAGCTGATTGACGGCTGTCCTGCACAGTTCGTTGCGTAGGTAAGCTGTGCGGTAGATCTCGATGCTTCTTAGACGGGCTAGTAGCCTCAAGAATCTGCCCAAACTGATCGTCTCGTAGGCCCATCATGACCTGATGGGCATTTTTATCTCTTTGGGACCTGTTTTCAGTTACGTTTGGACCAGGATACTGAGCAAGGTGTGACCAAGGTGGTACCATGTATGGAAGAAACGGTGGATCATGGAAGTATTCTAGGCCTGTCATATTAGACGCAGTTCGCCGCGACGGCCACGTATCCATGCTGACATTGTCATCAGGATCACCAAATGATTCATATGGGTTCTGCCAGATACCTGGGTGTCCTCCACCTCTGTGTAGCATAAAGTGCGACGCACTAGGAAAGTCTGATACTGACGGCACACGGCTAGTAGGTTGCTGGTGCGGATCAGTATTCACAGCCCTGCTAGGTTCGGGTTCAGAGTCTGGTGAGAGCTCAGAGTGTATCCGCGTTCTTTGCTGTGGTTGACGAGCCATTGTGTTCCGTGATAACGACTGTGATGCGAACATGGCTCGTTCACCTATGAGAGAGCGCAACGGGTCAATGATGGGATAGGCGATACCAGCCTGCTCCAGCAGTTCTGGCTTGTGTCAACATAGTAGTCTAAGTTGTGAGATTAGACTGTATACCCCTGGGAGCATGTTGAAACGAGAAGCAAACAATGTCGTTAACGCCCGCCTCGAGTGCGTCATCTTCGTTGACGAGTCGCTCAGATAAGATGATCTTGATCCTGTTGTCTGTTCCGCGTGGATGCCATATCGAACTCTGCAGTAGGGCCTGTTTATCGCTACGCGGGAATAGCAGGCATTGCTTTGGTTGACTGGTAGGCTGTTCCTTGGACCTAGAGGATCTGAAAGATCGCTGCTCATACGCTGAACCTTAGTCAGTCCTTATTTGACAAGATTGAATCGTGGCGGGTTGTATACCGATCTCTTGAGGCCAAGCGGTGTTCAGCTCGAAACCACCGTGACTGTATCGTTAGAAAACAATCCTCCACCATAGCTTGACGACATTGAGCTCACTAGAGTCTGATGTCTTCGATGAGAACCTGTACGGTGAAGGTGATCTTCATACCAGCCCTTCGTTGGGTCTCTTGTATGAGTGGCGAGGGCACCGGTACTCCCCAATGATGTACAGATATACGGAACGGTGTGTCTGGCTTCAATGACCCGATGTACGTTCGCAGTGTAGGTAGTTCACGGCCATCTGTACAAAGGACATTAGCCAAACACTTGGAAAGCCTCGGCGGATAGATGTGAGAGGCTCAAAGAAGAAAAGGTAGCTGACCTTCGTCTCGTGAAAAGTAGCAGGCAGTCCTGTACTCCTGGATGGGTATGTTGGAATCTTCTGGAAAGAGTATGATGTCCCAATTGTCGTAGCGCATGGCAGGCGAACAACAGCAGCTGTCCAACGTTGCAGAATGTTTGCAAAGCCCAAAAAGTGGCAGTTGTGTTGCATGAGGAGTGTTGAAGAGAAGGAAGAAGAGCGGGTTTGTTGATGGGTTGCCGAAGCCGAGTGGATGGAGCGTTCTGGCAGACATTCACAGGGAAGGTGCGACTGTAAAATCGCCCCAAGGCTATCGCATGGTGACCCGTTATCATTGCACACCGTTCCTAAATGCAGATCAACTATACAGGAGTTCAGTGCAGTGTCATGCATGGCAGTTTAAAAAGCGAGCGTGACGATATGCAGGGAAGAAGAAGAAGAAGAAGAAGAAGAAGAAGAGAGGATTTTGTTGAGAGGCACTGGGGTTTCCATTACTTAGGTCTAGCAACCTGTTCACACCAGTTCCCCGATAACCAGCTATTAGGCACATTGTCTTTGACTGCTGGACAACACAAAGAAATTTAGAAAGGAAGGCGAGATTGCAGCTGTCCAACGCCATCAACGCTCATACACTTTTCCTCCTGGTCTTAGCAAAAGCTTTTGATGATCCAACAATAGTGATACCATGCAACACTTTCGCCAGACGCCAAGCTGAATGGCTGATATGCCCATCCCAGTACGACGATAATGAGTGCTGGTCGTTTCCCATGTTCGCGTGATCGTAAAGAATATTTTCCGTGTTATGAATGGACCGTAACGCCACGCTAAATCATGTCGCAGATGATTATGCCCAGTGACGCTGAATGCGAGACGCTTCTAGTAAGGGTAGTTCAATTGTTGCGAGAACGCTTGCTCGGACGCTCCGGCTGTGCCGTTAGGAGGACTGGCAGGGCCGCGAGGGGAGAGAGGGCCAAGGCCGTTGAGGCTACCGGGGCCACCGTTTTGCGAAAGATTCTGAGGGAGGCCCGGAGGCACGCCGTAGCTAGCGGACTGTTGCTGCTGTGGCAGTTGTTGGTAGGGACTGTAATTGTCTAGTTAGCATGGAACCAATCGTGTTGTGGACCAAACAAGAAATAGCACTGTTTTGCCTGACAAACTCGCATGCGACACAAAGCTGAGCACACAGGCAATGGAAAGATGTATCAAGCAAAGCACGATGACAAACAAACAACGCATTGAAGAACCGTATGATTGGAATGATAGCCAATCTGAATCGTAGTAGCGCACACTCGTAAAGGAAAGGCATCTGACAGAAAGCAGCGCCAGACCATGCATGACTAGCCGCATCCCAGATGCTCCTTGAGAAGTAGCCAGCTCCGAAAGAAAACCCGCGGGCAGAAAGATGACCTGTTATACAAAGACTCCCTTCTAAGGCCCTCGTGCAAAATTGGTGTCGTCAAATGAACTTAGAACTTTTGGAGAACCGCCCAGGTATAGAAAGGAACCAAATCGCTCGAAGGTCGTGTGACGAGTCATGAAAGGGGTCATTGCAGTAAGCCAACGGAGTAAACCATGGAAGAAGCGCCGTGCAAGCAATATAGAGAGAAAGAATGCGCTTACTGTGTCATGCTGTTAGCAGTGCTCTTGATGTGTCGATGCGATGCTGAAATGCTTACCTTCATGGGAGCGAAACCACCACCGTATCCGGGGTGCTGAGGAGGCATGCCCATACCAGGGCCAAAGACCGGCGGGGGAGGAGCTGGGCGGTAGGGGGTGCCAGCCGGACCGGAGTTGTTCTGCGAACGTCCCCAGCTGAGGCGAACGCGTGAGTTACCAATTGGATAGCCTTGCATTTGGTTAATGGCCATCTCGGCAGCGTGACGCTGCACAAACTGGACGAAGCCGCATCCCTTGCCTGGGGGGATCTTGACGTAGGTGATCTCGCCGAAGCCTTGGAAGAAAGAGCGGAGCTCGTCCTCGGTAACGTAACCAGAAAGACCACCGACGAAAACAGTGGTGTTGTTGGGGTCAGTGAACTGGTTCATGGGCTGAGGAGCGCCGTAATAGCCCATTGGGGGAGCGCCCATGGAGTACATGCCCATACCAGGACCGCCGCCACCCTGCTGCATATTCATGCCACCAGGGCCACCAGGTCCACCGCTCTTGTTCTTGGGAGTCGCAGTGCTAATGCGCATAGGCCTGTTACCGCAGTAAACACCTTGCATCTCGGTAAGTGCCTTCTGCTGGTCCTCTTCGTTGGCGAAGCGGACGAAGCCGTAACCGCGCGACATACCGCTGATCGGGTCCGACATGATCTTGGCGGACTTGGTGGAGGTGTATTTGTTCTGGAAAAGCTGTACGAGTACGAACTCGGTGACTTCGGGGCCAAGGTCGCCGACGAAGATGCTATATTCGGGACCACGCTCATCGCGACTGCCATCCCATTAGCTTTTATGCGACCAAACGAGGCTTCCTGTTCGACATTGCTCACCTGCGATCAGCAAGGCCACCGCCAGAAGCCCAGTTGAGCTTGAAGGGGCGGTTGGAGTTGGGAATAAGTTGTCCGTTGAGGCTGAGGGCCTTAGCCGCAGCGTCGGGGCTGGCGAAATCAACGAAACAGTATCCAGCGTTACTGCTGCACAAATTAGTCTGCGTGACATCACACCTCTGATTTATGCGCTTACCCAGAAAACTTGTCGCGGATCATCTTGACGTTGACAGTCTCGCCCATATTGTACCAGATGCTGCGCACGAAGTTCTCGTCGATCCAAGGCTCAAGTTCACCCATCCTGCGTCCAGTCAGCTCCCATGCTCGTTCAATTGGCCTATCGCAAGGCACTGTGTTGCGCGACTCACCAGAGGGTGGTCTTGCCGGCACCCTGGCCGTTGCCCTCAGGGCCGGCGCTGCCTGGAGGGCCCATGTTGCCCTGAGGAGGGAAGCCGCCAGACTGATCCATGGGCTGGCCAAGATCGGTCTGCGAGACGTTGGGGTTGGGACCCTGCTCGCCGGGCTGCTGGCCCTGGTACTGTTCGTACTGCTGTTGGAAGCTCATTGTCGCGGTAGATCAAGTGATAATGATCGGGTAGTGGTTGAGGCGTCGACTAAGAGTATTGCGCTTAAGTATGATAGAGAACCGGGGTCGTTTGTACAGTCTGTGAAAAAAACGGTCGTCAGCGTCGGTGAATTGGCGCAGAAATCTGGAGACGGCCAAGACCTAGGTGAGGGGTGTGAAAATGTTCTAGGCTGCACTTACCACTAGGGACCGGTAGTGCTTTCTATCACCAGAGGCGGCGTGCTGCAATCAGGCGCGTGAAGCACACAGAAGGTAACAGACACAAGGACTGTAAAAGCAGGTGACAGGAAAGATGTCGACGGACTGAACTCCGACTCACAATCCAAAAAGGACTTGAAGACGGGAGGGGTGAAAGAGTGGCCGTAAGGTAGACGCTCTATTGAGATCTGCCGCAGCAGTCAGTAGGTCTGTCTGACAGAGAGGTCACATGCACAGGCGTAACACGAGGCGACAAGCCAGCAGCATGAACCGGGGGCAGCAGCAGAAGCGCGTCGTTGGCGACACCAGACGGGCAGCGTGCAGACAGGTGAATGAAAAGCAATGCCCACACGAGTGCGTCCGTGCAGATGGACGACGTCAGAAGGCTCAACACAGCTCAGTGCCAGATGCACGTATTCATCGCAATACTCTACAATTGCGAGCGTACAGCCTGTACCGAGAATGTGCCTCACCCTGGGAGCATGCATCCACCAGACCGCACGCAGCGCCCGCCCGCCAAGGCAAAACCGAAAATTGTGAGAGGGGAAGAGAGAGAGAGATGCGTACCTGAATGGCCAAAGAAACTCCCGCGAGCAGAGAACACCGTCAACGCAAAGGAACACAGAGGGACAAAGCACAAGGACGATTGCCTGGGCAGAGATGTGAAGAGGGAGTGGGTGGGGTAGAGGAGGGAGAGCGAGCGCAGATGATGTGAAGAACGGCCCTTTCAAGAGAGCTTCAGCGTGCCGGACCAATCCGCCCAAATCTTGGACTCCGCCCAATCCGCTGGTCGTGTGTGGCGGCGGGCAGTCGGTAGCGAAAAAGCTCTGGCACACAAGTCCTCACGGCCGAGCAACCTGGGGACGATGGCGCACTGGCTGGAGGGGCTGAATTCAAGCTTTGGGCGATCTTCCAAACTCGATTCCCCTCTCTCCCTAGTGGTTCGTGTCATACCCTCGCCTCAGAGGAGTCGCGACAAGGCTGCGTGGCAGCGTTACTTCAGATTGGTTCAACATGCTGGCGATAGGACCGCTGCTGCATGATCCAGGGCCACACGTTCGCACATTATTAATAGAGGCCCACCCCGGGTGCGCGCTGTGAATGACTTGCATGCTGCTGTGCCTCACGCCCACTGCAGTGAGGATATCGTTCACTGCGTTCCACGTCCCCGCCGAACTTTCCTTGGTCCCCAACTGCGGCTGGCTGCGAGGGGATCTGTGCTGTGTGCACCGGCAGCAGAGTCTGCACTATCTCTCTTATCGAATCAGAAGACGTCGTCGCCAGTGCATGTCTCCAATCTCTGGGACTGGTCTGCTGCTAGTTCAACGGCAGACTCGCAGATGGATTACCTCATTGCGCTGATAACAAGAAGAACAACACTGTGCGCGCTTGTACGAAGGTGAGCAAGCAGCACAACCGATAAAAACTTCCACGGGAAAGGTCTGCATGGCAATGCTCGTGTTCAACTTTAATGGTCAGGTACCGTCACACCACTTGCAGAACCAGGTCAACAGCTGTCCTGAAATGTAGAAAATATGTCATTTCACGGCATTCTCATACGAGGATCTCCCTCACATAGCACTAACCAAACAACCAGAACTTCATCAAAACCATCCAAACTCGGCGTTGGTTGAGCCCACTTCATGAGGTTTGCTCTGCAGGGATACCGTTGGCCGCTTGCGCCAGATTCTTCTCTTCCTCACCGAACGAGTCTCTTCCCTCTGCGAAGACCTTGTCGAAGTCATATTCGAACCACCTAATGTCTGGGCTCAGGCCCGCAAACTTCCACTCGCCGTCAATCTTCTTGTACCAGTGGGTGTTTGCGCTGTGTGCATGGCCCTTGACCGCAACCGTTGAGCGGGATTCATCCGTGTACCTCTGGTGAGGCACACGCAGCTGGTGGTACCCGGTGATCTCGTCCTCAGCTGTCTTCTCCCACCGTGTGCCACCGATGAAGTGCTGTGTCTTGAGGAGAGGGTTGCCGAGAACGGAAGGGTCCGAGGCCATTAGGACAAACTCTTCTGCTGGCATAGACTCCCAGATCTTATCCAAGAAGGAGCGGTAGTCAATCTTCAGTGTTGGGGCGATGCACTTGCGCAGGCGGTCCCAGTCCTGTTTCTCGTAAGCCTTGTGGCGAGTTACTGCAAACGCTGACGTACCTTGCTATCGTAGCTGTCTGCCCATTCGTAACATGCTGTCTGGCAGCCCATGACATCGTCAAAGGTAGGCTTCAACTTTTGCTGCGACATGACGAATGTAGTGTATGTGATATAGTGATTGACTTGTTCCGGAGTAGGTGGTTGGTTGGTTGGTTGGTTGATTGATTGATTAATTGAAAGATTGATATATTACTATCCTACCTATGTCTCCCATCCTCTATATATTCATTGTGCCTGCGATTCAGATGTTGAAACATCTGCAACACAGAGCTTCGGCTCCCCGCCTAGCGGCATCCGGTTTCGGTTCCTAAAAGGCTGCTCCGATGAAATCAGTGCGGTAGAAACGGGGCCGACACCATTTTTAGGAGGTACCATCTGTGCTGCGTTTCGAAATGCCCGAACGATCTGATGGTGAGGGTCGCTGACACTATTGCTTTGCTCGATGGTGCCGGAAAGAGATGCGCACGGGCCATCGAGCAAACAGAACCCGTCCGGAACACAATTGAAGCCGCAACACCATGCCTCACCTCACCACGACTGGCTCTGGCTCGACGGTCTCTACTATGCATCAAGGTCGTCATTATGAGGTAGATATGCGGCCCATGAATCCCGGCTTTTCACTGTTCTCATAACAACCGAGATGGCTCACTTCTGCAAGAGAGCCTACAGATATTTGAAGGTACTTATGGCGATAAATCCGCTCTGACACGCTCGATTGGGACAAAAAACAAGCCGTCTTTGCGCTCGGCGAGCTGTGGTCATTTGCACTGCGTTTCATTGGCTGCTGATTCCTGCCACAGTGATAGCACAGTAATCACAGCTACTACTCGTTGTTGACACAGCAGTGTAGTAGAGACAGGTACGTACAGGTCAAAGAGCATGGAGTCAACCAATCTGTTTCTGCTGGTTGATGGCGCCTGGGGTATTGCTAGCTCTGACGAGCGAATGGCAGTTGCAGATGTGGTACAGTACCCTTGCAACTCTGTTCCTCTCTGCATCCTCAGCCCTCACAATGTCAGCCTTTCTTCTTCCTCTCCTTCTCTTATCAACTTCCACAATCCCGTTTCGCGCCCATCGATGATGCTACCTTCATGGATTCTGTTGTTTTTCGCCCAAGGTGCCTCTTCAGCTACTGCCGCTGCAGAAGTGGCATGGTATTCGGCCCCCAATCATCGCGGAACATGGGATCTTATTGTTTCCTGTGTGCTGACACTCATTATCTGCGTCTGGTCAGCCTTGCATCTCAATGTCCCTGCCAAAACATCCAGGCTCAGGGAGCGCAATGCCAGGCGATTCCGTTGGGTTATGCTCGGCATATTTGCGCCTGAGATAGTAGTCAGTACTGCATTTGCGCAATACTTAACCGCTAGGTGGCTGCGGAACGAGATACGGGCAGACATAAATTATCGCAACAAGGATAAGGTAAGCCTGGTTTCCTACGACAGTGAGACAGCTACCCCCTTTCTGGATCGTTCCACCTTACGTCGAAAGAATCTGATTAGCCATCAGCCTCAGCAAGCAAACGACTCGCCATCAGATGAGGACTCGGAAGAATGGAGCATGTCGCAATGCTACTTTGCCGTCATGGGTGGCATTGTCGTCGAGACAGGCGACTACATCGAGAACAACTCTCCACTGAGCATTTCGGCGGAAGGTGTACGGCTGCTCTCCTTCTTGGATCGGTTGCCACACATCAAAGATAGCGAGATTCGTGACAAGAGCAAAGCGGATGGTCTGGCCAAGTTTCTGGTTGTTTTGCAGGCTGGCTGGATGATCATTCAGTGTATTGCACGAGTTCAACAAGATCTCCCTATAACGCTTCTAGAGATCAACACGATTGGCCACGTCATCTGTGCCTTTGCACTTTACCTGCTCTGGTGGAACAAACCTTTAGACATCAGGGATGCATACAAGATCGTAGGAGAACACGGATTGGACAAGTACATCGCTATGATGTGGATGTGCAGTCCCATCAGCGGCGATAAAGACGACGAGATCAGTGAAATACGTTGCCTGGCATACATTGATCGAGACCTGCGAAAGTCTCCAGCCATGGCGAAGGATAATATAGCAGAAGAGAAAGAAATCGTTATGCCAAAATCTCATCGTACCCAGTTTTCGGTGGGTTCCATAGGCGCGAAAGACCCGCGCAAGTTCATTGGACCATTGAAGAAGATTAAAGAGGTCAATCACGATATTAGTTACGCATATAACTGCGACAAAATAGCTTCAGAACATAGCGAATTCTTCGAGCTACAAGGTCCCGACCACTGTCTCCAGCACACCAGAGGGTATTGCCGCCGAGGTTTCTACGATTGCAAAAACCGCAGCCCACTCTCTTACCAAGCAAAACAACGGTGGTACCTCGCCAACGAGGTAGTTCAAGCGTTATGGGATGAATGTGAAAAACGAACATCGTTCAAAAAGGTTTTCTTCACCGTTTCTACATTGGGCACATTTATTGGCGAGCCCATCTACATTGCGGACCATATCCCCAACTTTCCTGGCTTCTCATTCCTGGGTAGTGTCAATGTACAACGAGACATGTTAAAAATCCTTGTAGCATTTGTTGGAGCCGCGTACGGTGGTTTGCACCTTGCTGCATGGAACGACTACTTTCCTACAGCCGTCGAGAGGATCATGTGGATATCGTGCTCCTGTGCTACAGGCCTTACAGGTCTTGTGCTGGCACTGTTCTTCCTCGCAACCAACCAACTCCCACAGCTCGAAGTAGCAGAGAGCCATCTTCGCAATAACAGAAAACTCAAATTCATCTTGAAGCGGGTGCTGATTCCCCTGTTCATGACGGCGAGAATTTTCATTGTTGTGGAAGCTTTTATCTGTCTACGGCGCCAACCAGAGGCCATCTACAGAACGCCAGAATGGAGCAACTACTTCCCTCATCTGTGATCATAGAAGTATGTCCTTGTATTGCTTCCGTATCTGTTTAATGGATCTGGAGTTCCCCCTTCCGGCGCTTCGTACACTTGACCGTCATCGATAAGGTACGGCTCTATTGTTGACGAACCCGACCTTGTGCTGAAGCGCGATTGCAACCGGTCCCTCAAACTTGGTGCCGGTGGACCCAAGGCGCCACTTATTGTGGAATCTAGTGTATGCCGTCCTGTATCTACTGTTCGGAGCGACACAACGTCTTCGCCACGCATAGCCTCGTATTTGCTTTTTACTCCTTTCTGCCCTCGCCAGTAAAAGAACATTCCAGCGGCCGCAAAAAGTAGCCCGGCCACGAATCCCCCAATAAGTGAGCCCGCAATAACGCCTACATCAGGTGTGGTGTCCACAGAATTGCTGATTGGGGGGAAATCGTCACAACCCAATGGCTTCAGCTTACTCTTTCCATCCGCTCCTAAACTCCTCCTCGCCATCCCGTAGTCCTGCGCCTTTTCATCCCAACGCAAGACAATGGAGTCGGTGAACGGTTTTCCCAGGACCGGTACCCCCTGGCCGTATGCACGCAAACCTTCGTTCCCTTCTGTAAACGGCCATTTGCCAGTTTCTTTTGCATCTGCCCTTTTGACATCTGGGATCGTAACGTTTACTTCAAACCCGCCTGCGAGCTTGAAGGCCAGGAAGTTGCTACTATTTGTTGAAGGATCTCCGAAGTTGGTGGACAAGTTATGAGTTGCTTTCATATCTTCTCCAAGTACCTCAATCAATCTCGTGTTTACGTCTGCTGGGAAGACTAGAAATCCTACGCCGGGATCAACACACGCTATGAAGGCCTTGTCGATCAGCGCTACTCCCGCGCTATGAATGTCAGAATGATGTTCGAGTGCTTCAATCTCCACCTGCAGTAAACATGGCGGTCTGCCATTCGAGTCGCGATTTGTAAGGTTGAATATCCGAAATTCTCCAGTATACGCATTACTATCGACACAGCCCAGACACAAGGTCTCATTCGTCAAACTCCAACTCTTACTAGGCACCATCTCCGCTTCGAACAGCGCCCCCAACAGCCTCGAATCCGGTGTTAGACTCAATACTGAGCTACTCAGACCACCAAACGTCGCATTCTCATCTGGCAGGATAAGTGAAACTGTCACATTCGGTTTCCTAGGCAAGACTTTGTTGTGCTGCACATATGACTCCACATAGTCTGCGAACAGAAATCTCTCTGTCACAAAGTGCCAGTTTGAGAACCCTACTTCTTTGAACCAGACCTCGTTGATTTGATCGTTTGTACCATTGTCATGGAACGTCATCGACAACTCTGGGACAAAGCCACCACCATAGATACCCGCACACACCTTCTTCCCATCCTCGCTGCTCCATCCTGTATCGTTTGCAGGTATCCATGTATCGGCAGCGTAAATGCAAGAATTGGTGTAGCGCGGGATAAACGTAGTGTCGAGCTGAAGCGATGGCGTCAGAACGAGTTGCTGAGGGGGAATGCCTATGGAGACAGGTATACCACGAGGTAATGCTCTGGGGGCGATTGAGAGGGATTGGATAGGTAGGTTGAGTGGTGGTGCGACACATTGGATTGCCCGCGCGGTTTTCGCAAGCAGAAGCGCCCATAAGACCTCTCTAGTGTGTGATAATCGCATCTCAGCGGTCTGACAACTTTGAATGTTCGAGAGAATACATCCAATAAGCTCGTTTTCTCTGACAATATTCCAGTCGTAATCTCGATTTTGTAGCCAAACATGCGAGAAAGAGGATGCAGAGCTCAAACCTTCGAACAGAGGGCAGAGAAGGTGCGGACACATGCATATGCATGCACCTCCCTCTTCCAGCCCACCTCCTCCGGAAGGCCCACGTCACCGCGGCTGAACGCCTGGCTGGGCATACATAGACGAGTATTGGTGTCGTTCTGTCAGCCGCTGCGCTTACCACAGCATACAAAAACCGGTTGTGATAGGCGGATGAATGTGTCACCCTTGCTGACGAATCAGACTCGTGCCTGGTGCGCATGCTACTAGCTAGCATGCTGTGGAGGGTGAGTATGAAAGAAATCATAGGTTCAAGTCTAAACGAGTAGTTATTTATGGCAGCGTTCTTGTATGCATAATGGCTATGTATAACGACTATGTCGCATTGTCACACAGCACGTAGGCCTGTTCACTGGCAGCGGGAGCGGGACAAGGATGAGGAAGCGAGAAATGCAGATGCCGTTCCTGGGAGATGGATGTGCCGCGATGTGTGGGGCCGACGTACAAGGGCGAACGATACTTTGACCGGCTTCAGGGTATCGTTTCTGGCCTTGTACAAGAATGCAAATTCGCCTGCTTCCAGATAAATCCTTTCCCAACGCCTCCGCCCCCCTCCGACATTCTCTTCTCCCTCATTTGTTTCACATGTGGCCGCATTACCCTGCACGAGATGGAAGAATTAACGGCTCTGCACTCATCAAGCATGATTAGCTGATAATTGGATTGTCTGATCGTTTCCGGCTGTGGACCTATTTTAAGTCTGGTCCTGTTGCTCTTCTGATAAACGACACGCTGTCCAACGACGCTTCTAGTATTTTACAGCTAACATCATGCTCATTTTGTGTTTGATGAGATAGTGACCGCTACCATGCCTGTGCACTTTCTCAGAGCGATGATCTTTCCGCCCCGTCTGAATAGATTACTTCCATGCCAACACCAGTAATCAAGGTATCAACCCGTCGCTCCTGTCAGCCAAACCGGGAGTTGGTGGATCGATCCTTGGTGGCGTGACCTCTGGCAGCAGGCTCTTCATCATGTACACTAGATCAGTCGCCTTGAAGGGCTTCTGCATGACCCTGTCTGCACCAGCAGCCATCGCAGTATCGATCTGCTCCTTCCTTACGTTAGCCGTAACAGCGATGATCGGCAGACGATCCCCCCCTCTTACGCCTAGCTTCCTAGCTTCTCCGAGCAGCCCTTCTCCTGTATCCTCTTTCTGTCGAATCCTCCGCATAGCAGCGAGGCCGTCAAGAACAGGCATCTCCAAATCCATAAGCACAACATCAAACGATTCCTTTTCCAAGCTTTGAAGTGCTTCCAGGCCATGGTTCGCCACTTTGACCACACAGCCTGCTTTCTTGAGCTGTTTGCTGAGAACTTTTTGATTGATGAGGTTGTCCTCAACAAGAAGCACGTGCAGCGCTTGTTGCTTCCTTCTGTTCTCACCAGATCCACTGAACAACTCGCTCATAGTCTGTGGCTTCTGTTTGGCCCTCCTTGTCTTTACATAAAAGCCAAACGTAGAGCCTTGACCAAATTTGGAGGAGACTCCAATTTCACCACCTTGTTTCTCAGTGAGTTCCTTTGAGATGAACAAGCCAAGACCACTGCCACCATACTTGACATGTGTCTTGACGTTAGCTTGTTTAAAGCGCTCGAAGATGTTGTGAATTTCTTCGTCCTTGAGACCGATGCCGGAGTCTTTGACGCTAAAGGCCAGGTAGATGTCTTCCCCAGTGCCCCACTCCGGACTGTTTGTCACAAAGTTATCGAGATTGCTTGGTGTCGCCCAGAACATGTCGGGGGCGAAGAGAGCGCGGGGGTTGGAGGTGCAGGCACCAAAGTGAATTTCAATACGTGGGTCAGGGGAGGGCTTGACGAATTTGATGGCGTTGGTGAGGAGGTTGATGAAGACCTGAGTGACTCGGGACGGATCCAAAAGGAGGTGGTCCACATGAAGCTGGGCTAGGGACTGGTCATCAAAAACCCTATACTTGATACGGTTGCTCTTTAGTTCAGCTTCGAAGATGTTGACAATATAGGTTGCTAGTTTCGAAGGCTCAACAGGAGTAGGAGTAATCGAAAGCAACATAGAGTCTAGCTTGCTCAAAGTAAGGATGTCGTCGATGATACGTTTCTGGTGGTTAGCGCATTGCAAGATGATGTTTGCCGACGCAATGTTGTCGTTCAGTGCATCCAGACATGGCTGAGGGATATTTGCTAGCTTGGCTTGACACTCTTCAACTGCAGTTGTGATAGCGTCTGCACAGTGAACGATGGCACTTAGGGGGTTGCGCATCTCGTGAGATACAACATCAATGAACGCTTCCTGCTGCCGCTTAGCTTCTCGAGCTTCTGTTGCTAACCTAGCCTGGAAACTTTGTGCCCACTTAAGCCTGGAGATATCTGTCGTGCAAGCCATCACGGATTTCGTTTCACCGTTTTCGCGATATGGAAAAGCCATGACGTGAATATGAGCCGGCTCTGGTTCGCCGACAGGCGGCGAATACTGACGTTTGACACGAAGTTCTGCCGAGATATGGTCCGCTCCAGCTAGCAGCTTCTCCCATACTTCCACTGCCTTCGATCGGTCACTATCGTAGTAGACATCGAAGAAAGCAAAGCGCTCTGAATGCTGTTCAGGGCTATTGCCAGCTAGCTCGTAGTAATGGTCGTTTGCCCATAGCATATCTCCTTGCAATGACACATGGCACATGCCTACTGAAGCATGGCTGATCAGATGTCGCAGTTTGAGGTCGCTGAAAGCAAGATCTGCTTCGAGTTGTTTCTGGCGTTTCTTGGAAGATTCCGAGTCAAACGCCGAAGACACTATGCTCGAAATCACACGGTTTAGATCTTGGTAGAATTGCTGACACTGGGCATCGTACGGTCGACACGGGTTGGTGCCAGCAACCAGGTATCCAAACAACCGGGAACCGCTTGTGATAGGCATCAGCACAATCTGCTTTGCCCGCTCGCCGAAGCCTTCCCATTCCACCCCGTCAAAACGTTTGTCACTGTCGATTGTCAAGATCTCAGTCCCTGCGCGCAGCAAGTCAGGAGCCAGTCCCTCTTCACTGTCTGTTGAAATATCACTGAGTAGACCATGTCCTTCTGGCATACCAATGTGCCCTTCCAGATACAGTTTGCTCGATTCTGTTTCTTTGTGTGTCCTATACAGGATTGCCATTGGGATATCATGGGTATTCGTTTTCAACGTAGCAATGATGTGTGTTGAAACGGCGTCGACGGTAAGGATAGGTACTGAGGTGAGGGTATTCAGCATCATTCCACGGCGTTCGGCGAGCTTTTGATGCGTGACTTCGAACATGGAGTTATAGAAGCCTTCAGGCGCATATGCAGGCCCCACTGGCACAAAGTTGCCATTGAAGAAAGTCTCTTCCTTCCACCCTTTGCGTTCAACTATCAGCGATGCTGCTGGAGAGTAGTTGACGCCTGCTGCTGTTGTCCTGCATTGTTCAAAGAACGGCTTTATACCATCCCATAATTCTGGGTATCCTCTCTGGAAGGTCGACCCCATGAGCTTGGGGTGTGCTTCGCAGGCAAGTGGTGCATAGTGTTCGTTGTATATGGCAACTAGGTCTTCTCCCCTGTCCAAGTCAGTCGCATGTATTGTGATGTTAATTTGGTAGACTCGGGAAGAACAGAAGTAAAGCTACGCATCTACATACCACCATAGGCAAGCTGCCCGCGAATCGGCAAGCACAAACCCAGTGAAAAGTCGCAGAGTCGGTGACCATGTGTTCAAAGGCCCCAAACTGCTTTGACTCCAGTCCGTCTCACGAAAGAAGCGTACATGGTTCGTCTTGGGCAAGTCTTCAGTCCAGTCATGCTCAATGGCACGCTCACCTGTGGGTATAATCAGAGTCGCAACATCCCCGCTGTAACACTGCGAAGTATGCTGTTGTTTGCACTGGGTGATGCCATCCATGAGATGTGCAGCGGCCACAGCAACACAGCGAAGGTATCTGTCAGGAACGATGCGATACTGACATCTTCAGGTTTGGCCGCCCTTCAATCATAGCCCATTTCGGCGCGAAACATGCGGGCTTTCGGTGTGACTTGGTCTGTGCGTAGATCGAGGATCGAAAAGTGGTGGATCCCGCATCAGGCGCATTCTAGCTAGTGGCGAGGCCTAGACGCGGCACCGCCGCTCGTCAAACCTTACTACAAGGTTGTTACCCATGTAACTATACCTGCAATTCGATTGCATCGCACTTTCTTTGTCTCACAGATACTGTCTGGATGCTCAAGACGCTATGCCTTGACTGACCTAGCTAAATCACCACAGCATCATTGGGCTTCGGCACGTGTCCCAGAGGCACTTTGTATGGTCTGGCTTGTTAACAATGTATTGAAGACGCTCATGTCGATTACCTTCTTGCTTGTCAGCAGGAGCTCAGGGATTACAGTAGAAGTCTAAACCGTCAACCCCTGTCTGTTTTCAGTCATCGAAACAGTCATGCTGCAAGACTCTTGCATGATAGTATGTGGCAGCATCCTGAAAACGGTACGTAGACTTGTCCAAGCGTATGCTTTATACTAGCCCAACGGCTGCTAGCTTCATGGTTATTTGAGTCTCTGCGCCCGGCGAACTTCAAGCACACTTGGTAACCCTTGATAAGTAGCAATTATAATCTGGCATGGCTGAATTTGTCGTACTACAAAAGATGTGAGAGATTCCTATCTCAAGTCTGCGAGAACGAACAGCATCACTTCGGCATTTGTGGCCCATCAAGGTGCACCCTTTGCGGTCTCATATGGTTGCCTCAGAATGCTGCCCAAGCCTCTAGACCAACAGTTTACGACTTACTGGGCGTTTATTCAAACCCACAGGAAATGGATATGTAAGAACAGTCAAGAAGAATTTCAATTTGCTATATTAACAATACCTTATACGCTCAAAATATTACCTTCCCATCTAGGTAGCTTTTTAATCGAAGTGAATCCTCCACATCTCTCTTTCGCAGTCTGACTCATACGCGCTCCTTGTGTGCAGCATAGCAGTGTTATCACTAACCAGTAAATCACCTTCCTCCCAACTGAACCTCAAGCAAGCGCGCCAATCATAGACACCAGTGTTGATCACATCGACCAGCGCCTGATCCTCGTTCTCGATGAACACATCGCAGGTCGAATACTTCGTCTTATTCCAGGGCTCGTGCCATCGCAGGCAAGGCTCTCCAGTGACTGGATGCTTGACAACGAGACTGAGCTTCTCTTGGTCCTGTTTCCAGAAACCGGTGTTGTGTGTGCCCCATGTCACGGGCTGGAGGCGTTCGACTGTCCAAGGTGGCGAGAGGTAGCGGAAGAATAGTCGCGACGCTGTGAAGAGGGTGTAGCCGCTTCCTTTGGGTGCTGTAGCGATGCAAGTGAAATACTGGTAACCTGGAGGGTTCAACACCTTCGTGACCTCGCCGGTGACAGGGTCCGTAACGTCTTTGTACTTGAAGATACCATCAAAATGCATCGGCATTGCTTCGTTGGAAGTTACGTTGTTAGCATTCTTATCGTCTTTTCCTGCATCCTTGACTACAGCCATAACACCGTATTGTGGCCAGACAAGGACCTCGCCAAGACCATGGGCGCTGTTGATGAATGTCTCTTTCTCAGTAGTGCCAGAGAAGCCGCGGAGAACAACAGGTGAGAATGTGTTCGTTAGGGCGCGGACCTTCTTCATGGGGATGGCGGTCATGGAAGGGGCACCGGTGGTAGGGCGGATGATAAGGCCTGTAGGGTAGAGATGTTCGAAGGTGACATCGCAGCCATCGGTGCCCCAATCGAAAAGCTCTGACTTGGCACGGTAAAAGTATGGTCGACCGTTGTGGTGAACAAGTTCATACTTGTCTTGGTCCACAGTGTGCCGTTGCACAGAACGGTAGCTTCCATCCAGCTCCGCAACAATAACAGAATGCCACGGTGTAGCCCCCAGCGCACCCCGCTGCTTCTGAGGAATGAGCGCCATTGACAACTTGTCCTTGCCGCTAGAGTCGTGAATAGAGAGACGAACGTAATCAGTACGGTTAGCTTCAAGCGCTGCGGCAAACGCCTTCCAGCGACCCATCATTGTCTTTGCCTTTTCCGCAATTGTTACGGCTCGCTCCTCTGGAGATAGCGCCAGCCACTCCTTGTTTAGGAGGAGATCTGATTTCAAAAACTCCAGGTACTTAGCGTGTGTCATCTCCATATCACTAGTGGACTTGTTGGCCATGTCAGCCTCGAACTGTGGGTCACCGTAACGTTCCTTTAGTTCTTGACGGATCTTGGATGCATTTGCGAGGTAGAACTCCTTCGACCATGTCCCTGGAGTGCCGAGAAGATCCCATAGACGGAGAAAGCTGAGGTGGTTCAGGTCATTGTCGACTGTAATCTGACGGACTGCTTCTCCAAAGTTCCATACATCCTCATCAGGAACACCAAGGATATCTAAGATTGTCAGTCATTTGTGTTCCCGAGGTCACTGTGGCAAAAACCTACCATTATACACAAGTCCGTCAGATGTGATGTGCACCTCGGCTCCGTGTTCATAAACCGCTTTGATATTCTCGCAAAGGCCATTGAGGTGCTTTAAGGCAATCTCCTCTCCAAGGTCGGGCATATTGCTAAGAACCTTGTCCCTCGAGTTGGGCGATTTAAAGGGAAACCCAGGAAGCAGCATCTTGATGGACTCACAGCGCGAGACCTGACCCAGCACGACAGGAAAGAATGTTTCGAAGCCATCCCACAATCCAGTGCGTTCATAGTTCAACCCATACTGTTCAATGATCTTGAGGATCTTGGTGGCTGTCGCTTCATGCTGGTTCACTTGCGCTGGGGCATCGTACTCCGAGACTGAGAGATCTGAGATCTCAGTGGTGACGACCTGCACGGCCGCCGTCTCATCCGCCTTATTGTCGGCTGTTGTGATGAGCTGTGGTGTCTGGACTGAAGTCATGATGAAAGAAGCTGAATCAGTAAAGAAATAAAGAACTATTGGTATGTGGTAAAATGCAAGTTTTTCGATTGAAGGATGTGATGGTCAATGGGACATACTCTGCACTTAGAATATGTCTGCGATTAATATAGTAAGACTGTTGTTGGTCCTGCGGCGTGACTGGAACCTCACTAGGTCTAGTCGGGAGATATCCGTACGCAGTAGCAAGGCTGAGGCTCAGCCGCAACGCCTCGCTAACGTTCGCTTGAGAAGTTGCGGCGGGAAATGGTAGCCTGTGGTTGTACCAGAGCTGACATTATGCAGAGTCTGACCGCAAGATCTTGGAAGCTATACGGCAGGGGCACTCATACTGCCATTTACTTGGGACTCCTTGAGTGAGGCACGAGTCGCGACGCAGTCAGAGGAAGGATTGCGGCATAGCGTCAGAAGCTTAAATCGAGTCTCAAGCCACTTGTTGCCGTGTGTGATCTGAAGTTGGGTTGGAAATAGTACTCAGGTACCGTGTTTGCAAATTGGCAGTGCCGCATATACTGCATCAGTCGATGGGGTCCTGATGGTAAGCTGCAGTGTCTTACCAGAGCCACCTGAAGTGATGGCGAAATTGCCATCACCTCCAACGTTCAAAGTTTACTAAAGTGGGTTACTGAAGGAGCTGAGATTCTTCGTGGGCATATTTCTTGTGGCTTGCTGAAGACGTTCGTGGGTTTGTCAGAGGCTGGGTTGTCTGCAGTGCCTATTTTGAGTTGCGGCTCAGCCTCCGCCATTTCATCCCCAGCTCCACACTAGCCTTGGCTAGGTACATTCTGCAAATTATTCCTTCGCTCCAGCTTACATTCTTGAAAGTGTTTTCTTCATTTACCCTCGATGTTTGCATGTCATTCGATACTATTGGATCAATCTAGGTGCCCAGCATCTCTCGACATTGGTGAGATGGCGCGCCTAAGCGTCAGATTGCTCAGAGAGAGTGTGTCGTACACATGACTTGACAAGCTGCCTAGAGGTAATCGCTGATCCCGCCCAACTGCTTGTGTCTTGCAGTGTCCACTAGATTCAGCCTTTATCACAAATAAATTGAAGGGTGGGAATGTAGAGAACGATCTGGAGTGACTGAAGTGTGATGGGCTAAAGCCCACGTGCCGAGGCAAAGGCCTCGGCACGGATGAGATCCATTACTAGAACTGCTCACTTCCGATCTTCACCATAGTAAATCAGCGAGATTATACAGCAGGTAAATAGGGAAGCTCAGCGACCACTACAGTATCGACAAAAGAACCAAATCTGTAACTATAGCTCGATATCAATTCAACTTTGTTATCAGGCATCTGCATACTTTGCGTAGACCCTTACATGAAGTCTGGCTAGCAAAGATAAATGGGGCATAATTGCAACAGCTGTAAGTCATCGTAAATGATACTCCTGCTTGGAAGATGCTGTTTTGGGCTAGTCTTAATTATTTCAATGGAGATAGTGTCGGTATACCCTCTCGGGTCTTACTTGGCCGGGCCCGGGAGGTAATGTGACCTGCACCTTGTTATAAGAGTGTGTCGCGGATTGGGAGAGGAGTTTGAGGAGGAAGGAATGGGCAGCGATCACGGTCACGACCGTGTATCAAATTATGCAAGGATCACGATCACAACCGTGTATCCAAGGGAATGGTGGTACTCTGTTACTGCTCCCACGTGGTACGGGCGAGTATCAATGTCTGGTTGTGCTAGCTAGTATACCGGTGTGGGTGAATCAGTTTTTCAGAGTTTTCTTGTTGTTAGCTACTGGGTTTGGCCCGGGCCATATTTACATATATGCACAGATCACATGCGTCAATCTCACCTTCACTGTCCGGAAATACTAACAGATAGATATTCATTGAATCTGCGACCCTTGGAATAGGTTGAAGTAAATCGCTGGTCGGGGAAGTCTCTCAGGTTACGGAGGAAACAAGTATGCGAGACCGAAAGCACTCAACAATAGGCTTGCAACTGATTGATATATCGTGAAGTATGGTCGACGACTCATGGTCGTTTACTGGCTCAGTTTGCATCACGTGTTCTCCTAGCACCTCAGGGTAGAAGGTATGATGAAGGAGCACACAGACCAAACCACATGCCACCTGTGGTCTAACCTGTCGTATAGTTTCCAGAGACAAGACTGCCCATTTCCAACCAAAAAAAGCATTTGGCGCATGTAATGTCGCAATGCGGGCTCGGAGTTGCCTAGCACACCGTTAAAATGATGTCGTGCTACTGTTGTACAAGTAAACGGCGGCCAGAGAACTCCAAAGCAGCATGTTTTTGAACTGACAGAGGGCAGGTACAGCTGTGGCAGTGTACCGTATGCTAGATTGAAAATCAGTCTGAAGAAATGGTGGGCTACCAGAGGCGCATAGTCTCCATAGATATCATGGCTGATAGTTAATCTGGAAGTAGCTTACTTTTAGAAAACGAGCGCAGAGTTCTTCGAAACCAGCCACTGCGCAGATATGACAGAGCATCTTTGCGCGGCACCTGTACGAAGGGGGTTGGTACCCCACAGTTATCAAGACGGAAATCCAATGTAATCGAAACATGGCGTCAACAACCTTGGAAGCCAGCCATCATGTCTTGGGAGACTTAAATTTGGCGAACCGGCACACGAGTGCAATCAAAAGTCCTGCAATGCAACGACATATCGACAATAACGCAGGGAACACAGAACAAAGGAAAAGCAAAAAACCGCGTACCCCGCGCTCTAATTGTCGTCAGACCGAGATTCTCCTGAGGCTCCTGGCTCGCAAGTCGGATGCAGAAGAGTGGGGCTCGGGTAGCACAAGATGCAATGAAGGAGATGCGGACCATACCAAAGACAAGGAGAGATGTTTGGGGCCTATCAAAGCATTGATGCGTCGCGTACCGCGAATCTGATCGGGGATAGTGATCGTCTTCATTTTGCGCTAGATCCGCGGTGGATCCGTGCACGTGATCTTTGTGGAATAGACCGTTGTTCGGGCCTCAGACCTCAACGTCTTCACTGACACTAATTTCCTTGTCGTCGCTGGGCCCAAGTGATTAGATATACTCCAGTTCCAGGTCGATTGACCTTGCAAGTTTACTTCTGGATGTCGCCTCACGCTATGCCTATGGCCCAAACAATGCAAACAATGCCGGGTGATCTTTCTGGCTCGGCTGGCGTAGATCCCGCTTACTGGACCCACGAGGTGTCGAACAACTCTGCATCCCCACAGACATTACACCAGTCACCAGGAGGATACACATCGGCTCACGACAGTGCACACAGCATCATTTCCACTTCGCAAACACCTCAATCGGAAAACAGCCGGAAGAACTCGACCGTTGAGAATGTACAGCAGAATAATCAAAAGAACAAGCCACCCGCTGCGGATACAAGTCAAAGAGCGTCAGTCGCCGTTGCGTGTGTTCCATGCCGTAGCAGGCATTTAAAGTGCGATGGTGGTGTCCGCTGTTCAAGATGTCGAGCAGATGGTGTTGATTGTACTTACATCAAGTCACGGCGTGGATGGAAGGGCAAGAGGAAGAATAAGCCGGAAGACCAGACCTCACCAGTTGCTATCAATGGCGTGCAAGTATCTCAGGTCGCCATCAGCAATGGTCATATGGTCAGTAACGGCGCCATGGTCACCAATGCCCAACTGTCATCGTCAAACTCCTACTATAATGGCGAGACAACCCTCATGAACCAACTCGGCCCAACAAATGGCTTGGGTGTCCAGTCTATGCCTCCACCAGCCGCTCCGCAACAGTTCAATCTCAATGGAACGCAAAGACTGAATCGGTTTGGTCAGCTCGGCCCGGAAACTGCGATCCAAGCGTTCTTCCATTACTTTTACAACTCGCATCCATTCTGTCTACCAGAACCGCGACTACTTGAGGTTTTCAATCAGCGAAAGGCCCCGTTGCTCGAGTATGCAGTACAGTATCTTGGTTCAAGTTATCTCCCTGCAATCCCTACAGAGATGTACAAGGAAGCTCTAAACCGACACATCAACAGTGGCAACTACGCGAGAGACGGATGGTCGGTACAGGCACTGTTACTCTTTGCCATTGGTCTTCACGCCAACAATGAGGTCCCACGAGCAGCCCAAGTCTTTGCTGTCGCACAGGACTTGACTCTTGAGATTGGTCTCAACCGAATGGAGTATGCTTTGATCCACGGAGAATCAGATCCACAACTTGAAGAGAGTTGGCGAAGAACATGGTGGTCGATGTTTACTGCAAACGGCATGCTGTGTGCGGTGAATCCAGGCGTACAATTCAAACTGAAGGACATATTGACTGACGTCCCGCTGCCATGCGAAAACGACCAATACCATTCAGGCGTAAGTACACCCCCGCCAAGGCATCATTCCACCTGATGCACAGCTTCGGCCTATTGCTACCGCTGCGTCGGGCATATTTGCCGTCCTCACTAGATGGAGCTACGCTGACAGTTCCCTAGCACATTCCCTACCCTGCTACGCTTCAAGATTATGACGATTCTGCCTTCATGCCTACTATTCCCGTCTACTCGTCCTTTACCTATCTTATTGACGCTATTCGCATCTTAGGCAAAGTCTTTGAATGCGCCCGTCTCGACAGTACCTTCGAATACCACGCTGTTGATGTTGTCGACCAATACCTATGCAATTGGCGTCTGCATCTTCCTGTTAGCAAACTCGACATCGTCAATAAAGACGGCGTGATTGATGAAGTGCTATTTCAAGCACACATGGTCAATGCTGGCAGCACAATTATGTTGCACCGGCCAAGGAGTAATTTGGGATTTGGTAGAGTCGAGGGCGTGAACATTTGTGTACAGCCAGGCCAAGTCCTCCTGCCTACGCAAACCCGCGAGATCCACACAGCCAAGTGCCTCACTTCTGCTGAAAACATCAGCTCCTTGATCCGTCTCCCCGGCCAACTCCTAAACCACACGCCCTTCTTCACCTGTGTGGTTGTAATGGCATCAGTCGTCCATCTGTCGTACTGGTCCTTCCTTGTCCCCGACGGACAAGATGATATTGTTAAGCAATCAATTCGTCTTGATGTTGGAACACTACAACAGTACAGCAACACATGGCCGATCGCGAGCGTGGTGCTGGGGCAAGTGAGGGGTGTGGCGCACACGCTGTTCAATAGCAAGAAGGCTATGAGTATCCATCTATGGAGCAATATTGCTCAAGGTGATGTCATCAGAGATGTTATTGAGGAGGGAGGAAGTGTGCCACCCCAAAATTATGCACAATTGATTGCCCCGTAAGTTTTTCGAATCTCTACTAATCTGATGTGGACGCTAACGGTTCTGTGTAGTATGTTGAAGTCATAGAACTCACAAAGCGCTCATGGGTACTGTTCTTCCAATCGCTCTATTGCGTAAGTGCGTTAGCATGCACCATCACTATACCACTCTGCCTATTTTTTTTGAGGGCTTTACAATCAGCAGGTGAAACAAACGTTGCAATGAAAATATACTTGACGATATAACGAATGTAGACGTTTGGTAACGAGGACTAATCAGCCATTTAATCATGTGCTTGCATAGATAAAAGCCAGGAAACCATGTACTCTTTCGTACTTGGTCTGCCCTTGGTCCTGGCAAGGCTATGCACTAATAACCGACTGTTTGATCATTATATCGTGTGCCATCACTTTAAATCATCGTCAGAGTGCGACTGTTGAAACCAAAATCGTCTAATGTTCCATTCATCGGAAACGCCGGCTAGTCCGGCGTCCCGGTTCGAATCCCTCCATCATTCATTGCCCGTCTTCATTTTCGCTAAGAATGTCCGAAGCTCATGATGTTGCCCAATCGACTATCTTAGACCGCTAAATTCCGTAAACCATGTCGTGCACCCATTATAGCGCCAGAGCCACGCGTAAGGGCTCGACGCGAGTTGATTGTCGTATCTACAAGTCGGCGTCGTCCTCATCAGGCAGGGGCATCTGAGCAGCATCCTGCATCTCCTTCTGGTACTGCTCAAGAACGGCCTGGTCGACCTGGACCTCGGGAGGAGCCAGAGCAGGGGCGGCGACAAATTCCTAGTAATCACATTAGTGTTGAAACAACTGTTTTGAAAAAAAATATCGTACCAAAGTCTGGTTGCCGACGAGTTTTCTGGCAAGCCAGAGGAAGGGCTTTTCGAAGTTGTAGTTCGACTTAGCGGAGATATCGTAGTACTGGAGGTTCTTCTTGCGGTGGAAGGTGATGGACTTGGCCTTGACCTTGCGCTCCTTGACATCAACCTTGTTTCCGGTCAGAACAATGGGGATGTTCTCGCAGACACGGACAAGATCACCTATGAATGATCAGCAAAAATTTTTTGGGCACATTTTCGCGCAATGACGTACGGTGCCAGTTGGGAACGTTCTTGTATGTGATACGCGAGGTGACATCGAACATGATGATACCGCACTGTCCGTTGATGTAGTATCCATCACGGAGACCACCGAACTTCTCCTGACCAGCTGTGTCCCAGACGTCAAACTGAATCTGTCCAAGGTTCTACAGAAAATGTTAGTACTGCGTATCGCTCGCTAAAAGCATCGGGAAACGTACGGTGGTGAAGCCGAGAGGGTGAACCTCGACACCGAGGGTCGCAATGTACTTCTTCTCGAACTCTCCAGTCAAATGGCGCTTGACGAAAGTGGTCTGGAAGGTGAAATTGTTAGCTTTTGCTCACGATCGCAGGAATATTTGCCTTGTTTGTCATGCTCTCAGACGTCATTCGCTGCTCAAAGCGGTTTTCGACAACACACACAGCGTGGACGCACCTTTCCTGTACCACCGTCACCAACAAGCACGAGCTTGAAGGTAGGGACTTCGCTGGTTGCTTCGGCCATGGTTGTGGTCTGTTGTGGTGGGGTAGTATGTGTAGTGTTGCGCAAAATCTGGTCAAGGCGTAATGTCAGCGGCGGTCGGTGAAAACAGTACCAAAAATTGGCAGGGGAGCAGGCGGACGCACCTCTTTAGTAGAGAGTGGGGAAGAGAGATATGGATTGAGTGGAGGGGCAATGAAGAGGTTTGTTATGAAGATTTGGAGTTGGCCGGCGGGTGGGCGGTGAGCATGGATTGCTGGTGGGTCAGTGCCACCTGCTTCTTTCCCCAGCACCCAACGTCAGTTCGCGACAGGCAAAGGCAGCCCTTTAGGCACCAACAAGGCTGGCTTTGTCTTGGAGTCAGGCAATATGTTTGTGTCAATCATAGTCCAGTTTGAATCAGAATCGTGTGCATTCTTTGATAAAGCAATTGGACGCCAAGTATCATGCTAGTTGTCCCAAACCCGATGCGCCACGCAGCAAGCAGTGTTGTTCACCTCATCCCATGTTCCAGCCCTCTCAACCACAGAACATCACGCGAGCCCTTAACCCAACCACCGCGGTGGTTTGTCAGAATCCGTCAAATTTCCACGTGATTCTTTATGTTTTTGATGCCCTTGATAATCCCGATCTCCTCTCCAAGCTCCACGATCGAAGATGCGGTCTATAAGGGCAGCAGATGGCAACCCAACAAGCCTCGTCCGCCCCAATTTCTCCGAGGTGTAAGCTGCATCTGTACGGTGTCTGACGAGCCACCTGAGCTATTGGGTCGCAGAACTTTGACTGTGATTGGGATCTAGAGACTGTTAGTTGTGGTACGCAGGGGCACGCAGGGGTACGCAGAGACAGCGACAGTCTTGCAAGGTTGTGATGCTGCCAGCGCAGCAGATTTGGGCTACTCACCCCTTCATTCTGTGATACGGCCTCTGCTACTCGACCCAGTCTCTCATGGTTTGTCCAATCCACCCAACCAAACTTCGTTATACTATCGCCTACTTTCAGGCCCGCCTCATCCGCTGGACTGCCAGCTACTACGCTGTTGACTTTCGCGAAAGGTGCCTCTAGGGGTGCTGGGAGCGTGTTCTGCCCTGCTTGTGCTTGATCTACTGCGGCTAGGTTGTTCTGTGTTTGATCTGCCAGTCGTGCGTGGTACTCGTGGAGACCCTTCTCGATGCGTGACATGAGGTCTTTGTAATCATTCTTGAGTCGGATTATGCGAGCTCGAGTCGTTCGTACTAGTTCATGAGGTCAGGCCTAGGTTTGTGTCTACAAGGTGTCGCGAAGCGTACTCTGAGGAACGTCGATGTCGTTGCGAGGGAAGCCGTCGAAGGTGGTGAGTCCAGTGTTCATGTTGACACCATGCTGCACATCAATTATTAGCTAGCAGCTGTGTTGGAATATGTTGGACGCACCGAATCGAGGACCTGCCCCAGTGCCTTGAGCTCTGTCTCGACCCTATCCTTCTCTGCGATAAGTTCCTGCAGCGAGAGTTGCTCTTTTGGTACTCCATTTGTATGTCCTCCAGACGTTGGCCCCGAAGAGACGGTTGGCGCATGAATGTCGTCCATCATGCACATATGTGACTGTCGGTATTGTAGATTGCTGAAGCCGACGCTACTGAAAGATTGCCTGCAGGAGCCCCCCGGGGGGACAGACGCGTCCAATGATAAACGCGGGGTTCGCGTCAATATGCCGGCAGCTTTCCGCTCACTTTGTTCTAACTTCACAACTTCACACCACCCATTCCCATTCGCATTCGCAGAATTATGTAACTAAAAAGGGTTTATTGTTGATTGAAAGACACGACCTCTGCATCCACTGGTAGACACAGTCGCATAGCACGCCAAAGGTATTGCTATTGATTGATTGAAATAATTTTCGTCCAAAGAACGAAGGTTAAACCATCGTCCTGCCTCCCTTGAGGCATGAAGAACACGTCTAGCTATGGATTCATGGTGTGCAGCACCACAGTAAAAGATCTCTTGTGTAATGTACAGGCGTAAGTCCTTCGAGCAAAAGACTCCTCGCCAGTCAGGGAACTCAAGCATATAACGGTATTACTATCAGTCTTAACACAGCATAATGGCCTCAGTTGGCAACTTCCTTGTCATGGTGACCTGCTCTTTCCACACTCCATTGCCATGCGGTTCAACGCGTGTTTCCATGGACCCTCAGCAGCTTCAACCACGGCACTGGTTCTCCTGCACTTGTGTAATGCTGTAGTGACCCTTCTGCGTGTCATGCTTGCACATAGCCGGGTTTTACTTCTCGACCTCTTTCTTTGCGCTTTCCTGTCTCACACTTAGTGCTTCCTTTCTCAACAGCCGTACACCGTAACCCTTTCAATGTTTACTCCGATGCTCCGCAGCAGTCTCGTCTCCCCTTCAGCCGTGGCCGTGTAGCAACTCTATTCATCTCTCATGCCATTCCACAGTCCCATACTCGACCTATAACAAGTGCCTCGTGCGCTCTCGACATCGGCATGGCCTACGTGCTGTCTCTGCGGCCACACAGCCCGCTCAAGCGCTCCTTCAGCGATAATCCTTACCTGCAGTCTTGTTCTCCCTTGAAGGAACCTTTCCTTGGGCCTTTAAATGACATCACCGCTCGCAATACGTCTGCGTGCTCTCTCTATACCCTCGGCTCGAACAGGTCCAACATCTGGAATCTAGGACACGAGAATACACCACCACTCACATCGCAGTCTCTGCTCAACCTCGTACCGGAGAAACAAGGTTACGATTTCGCTGTTGAACATGCCGACCATGGACCACGCAAGCGTAATTGCGGAATAAATCGAGTACCTCCATTGCTGTCGCGCACCGCAGCTCCATCGAACCCATTCTCGAGGAAGAACAGGGAACTTCAATATGTCGCAGAGTCCAGCTCCAGCAGCGAGAGCTCGGCGGATGGCATGATTGTTGATGACAATCATATTGAAGAGTCAGAACTGTTTGATCTGTACGAAGCTATCCATGTACCTCTGCCTGAAGGTCGATTCTCAGACAACGGTGGCAGTGGGCAGCAAAATGTACAAAACACCACACCCATTTCTCTCCCAGCTGAACCTCAACCGTTTCGTCGCTGGATGAGCACATTGCGTCGGCGGCACCTGCAACGCCGCAAAAAACCAGAAATGTCTTTCGATGGTACAGAAGAAGTCCTGGCGGTTCGCTCGCCCCTATCGACGACAGATTCAGCACGAAGGACTTCAGAGTCGATGACATCTTCAATAGGGTTCGTCACTACTGTGAAGACCACTTCGATTACTGTCGCCAGTACAAGTATTGCGCCAGCGTCAGAGAGAGGCCTGCGCAACAAAGTTCGGCTAGGTAACAGGAGCAGCAACACTGATGCTCGTCGGTCGATGGAGAGTCACCGCGGTGGTCTTGGTCCAGTAATCGACGAAAGCGCATGGCTGAGATCTTTGCAACGTCGTAAGGTCGTGGAAGAGTTGGTTGCTTCAGAAGAAAGCTATATTGCCGACCTCAAGGTTCTCATTAACGTTAATAAGCTCTCCATAAGCACTGTTTGCACCGACTGACATGGACTATAGGATTACTTTATGATTCTTACCGCACTCCCTGCCCTGCCTGGACAGACGAAGTCATCCATACAGCAGAACATAGCCCAGATCCTGCAACTTCATGAAGATCTCCTCGCAGAGCTTCAACAGGCTGTTCCCCAGGCAGACTTCACCAAAAGTGCACAGCAAGAAACTTATCCTGTCACGAAAGCAAAGCACATCCGTTTCCATAGCGCAGACATCATACCTGGCCGCTTAGGTGAACATAAGGCCACTCGACGTCTGAGGCATTCTCTGGAGATTGGTCGATCACCGGACAGGCGACCGCGTGGCTTGGTCACGGATACCAAGACAGTTGGAAATATTGCGAAAATCTTCAATCGACATGTCAGTTCTGTGCCTCTTGATCTCCGGCCTGTACTTACCAAGCTCAGATGAAACGTTTCTTTACTTATGAGGAATATGGCGCGCATTGGACGACGATGTCTTCGGATCTCACCACGATGTGCAAAGGGTTGCATGGCTGGCAGGAATATGAACGAGGCGTTGAAGCGCTACAGAAAGTCATTGCCTCGGAAAACAACCGTGAGTCTGGCAGTAAGAAGGCGCTAAGCTTCCCAGATCTATTGATCAAGGTAAGTAGCACCCCTTTTGTTCTATACCATTTGTTAAAAACCTTATCATAGCCTATCCAGAGGGTGTGCAAATACCCTCTGTTGTTCGATGATCTGTGCCGTCAAACTCCTGTATGCGACGACCCAGAGGCTCACGCCGAGCTAGAAAAGGCTCTATTTCGATTACAAGAGACCATTCGGGAGGTCAACAAGGCAAAGGACGACCCGAAGACCCGCCGACTGATCGAGATCACCTGGCAACTACAAGACAGACTTGTGTTTCAAGAACAGGTAAGCTACACATTTACGAATGTGCAACATTACTAATGCGTTACAGACTTTTTCTCGTGCGCTCGTGTTTCGTCTTCTCGGACATGTTTTGCTGTGTGGCGTCCTACACGTGGCCTATCAGACTTCTGAACGTGTAAAAGGACAGTACATGGTCTGCGTACTTTACAAATCATGCCTTGTACTTGCAACAACGAGCCGTTTCTACACACCGTACTCTGTGGTTGCTTGCATTAGCCTGGCGAATGGCAGTATTGAAGAACCAGACAACGGCCGGGGTATGTGCCTATCATTGCCTATTACATGAAATGTGTAAATAACGTCAACAGGTGTCCAGTGTCATACTGCCTCTCACACTTGGAAGTTCGTGTTCGAACACAACCATCGGCTACACGAAGTCATCCTGAGTGCCTGCTCATCCCAGGAAGAAGAAGTATGGAAGACCCAGCTCCGTGAACGCACAGTATGCGAAACGCACGATTTCGTCGAAGGACAGTCCACCATGCAAGAGATGTTCTCGTGTCTGACCTTAGATATCAAGTCTCTTGGGCCAGTATTCGGTCATGCAGACAGCCTAGTGCGGCGTATGTCTGTCCATCGAGCTGCGACGCTAGGCGCAAAGACCAATCTGACCCAAGTCATCATCAAGAACACCCAAGCACAGAAGCCGCTGGATTCGCATCCCACTTTTTCGCCAGGCGTAGTGACTCGCTCTCAGTCACTTCTTTCCTCGAATCATATTCCCACTCTCGCCCCACGAAGAGCCGAGCGTATCCGTCTTGAGACTGCGCTGGAGGAGGTCTGGACAAAGGACATCTTACCTTTTCCAGGAATGTCAAATCGGAGAGTCGAAAACCAGATACGTGCATCGGCAAATTCAGTGATGCGCAAGCTCAGCATGGCAAGTATCGCCAGCAACTTTTCACGCCGCTCACCGAGTTTCTCCAGCATGAGTAACACACGCTCGGAGGACTCTTATGGTAGCAGAGTACACAGGGTGTCACATGGAAACCTGCGTGCAGCTCCAGTGTCAGATCGTCGACCTGCTCCCGCAGTTGTGGACTTCCACAACGCACCAGCGGCCTTTCTGCCTACGGACTTCGAGTTACAGGACATGAGACCTTCTAGTCGACGTCGGCGTCTTGCCAGTCGTGCTGGAGGAGCAGAGAGGTCGACGGAAAAACTCACACCGGTCAGGCCGAAACGTACACGACGTTTGTCCTCACACATCATCAACCTACCACGAAGCGAGTCCAGTGCCCGGGTTACTACAAGATCTACATCTGATAGCTCCAATACAACAAATTTGCGTGGGTCTGAACCTTCTATCGACTTCGCGAGGAACCAGGATAATGAGAGGCTGAAGAGAAAGGGAGATAGAGAAAGTGGAGGCTCGGGGAAAGGAATCTCGGTTGCGACACCATCGAAAAAGTTTTTGAAGAGCAAGAGCCGGATCTTCAGATTTTGGGCTTGATGAAGGTCTTGATGTCGCTTGGATTCGACAAGAACATACTCTCGATGACTTATTGGACCGCAATTTTTTTGGCGCTGGTTGGGCTATTGTAAGAAGAAAAGAAGTTGGAGTATTGAGGGCAATTACGATATCACGACTGCATGCTATTCTTGCGACTGGCAATAACGTATGGGAAAGCATATTATCGAAATAGCGGCACTCAGAAAGAAAAGGGTAATGGGCCGAGATGGGGGAACGGCATCGAGTAGATCACACGACTCTCTGCAAGGCACACCCGCATGCCAAGTTGACTTTGAGACGAGATGACGTCACTGCATCGTGAGGCACTCTTTGCGTGCGGTGTTGAGACATAAATTTAGACAACAGCAATTAAATCATGATTATAGTAGTACTTCAAATTGGGTGATGAGATATGAATATTGGGCGCTACAATCTATGTGATACAATGCAATGTGGTTTGGCTGTCGTGTTTGCAGCTCATCCACCTGTTATGGTTGCGTTGCGGCTCTGGAGCCGACCGTTGTGGATCTTGGTCACTCACCGCCCGTGCAATCGCGCAGTTCCATGATCTAACCAGAGCCTCATGCCTCACGAAATCCTGCAACAGAAGGTGAGAGAATAAGGTTGTTTGCGACAAGAAGGGTATGTGCTTGGCATGACGTAGTCATCGGGCCCGAGCTCTTGAGCTCTAAATACCCCTCCAGAGCTCCATCCGTAACCCCTCCATAATACAGATTCACTCAGCTCCAACGTTTCACTGTAACTTCAATAATTACCCAAACACTTTCTTGAAATACCTAAACACTTACAATCATCATGGCTCGTGGCGACGCTTCCCAAGTTAAGGTCCACTACAAGGGTGCGGCTGAAGACTTCGTTGTCTTCGTTGACAGCACCGAGGCCGTTCAGAACTGGAAGAAGGATTCCAGCATCCCTCTTGCGCAGGTGGTCAGCGGCTTCAAGATCTTTGTCACGGACAAGTAAGTTTGCTCCAATTCGGTAGCTTTGAACATGACTTTGACACCATACCAGCCACGGCACCCAAGGCATTCTCAACACTGCAAGCAAGGGCACCCTCGAGAACGAATTCGGCACTGCAAACGAAGATGAAGTTCTGAAACAGATCCTCCAGAAGGGTGACGTTCAGGTAACACAGGTACGTGATGACATCACACGATGAGACAGCATTATGTCCATCGTTTCCCATCAAGCCTCAAACAAAGACTAACATATTACTGCAGAACTCCGAGCGCCAGGGCGATACCAACGACTCCAAGGGCTCTATGCTCGCCCATTAAATGACTTTGTTTACGACTCGACTACTTACGATTCGATGACAATGATTGGTGGACGTCGAAGAGGTCACCTTTCTGAGCTTACTGCCATGCCTGGAAGATTGGCTAATGGCAAATGCGTATGCTGCACTACCTCTGCTGAAACGCGAGGGCAGCCAGGAAGCTTTTAAGATATCCAATGAAAATGAAATGAGATACCAATTTATCCTTACCGTACATGTTTTGTGATATTCAGATCGTGGCAAGGCTGATAGATGCTCTGATGCGAATCAGCCATGCAGTAAGCGCAGATCTGCATACAGCCACGTCCTGCGGGTCTTCGATCGCAGTACCGTCCTGTTGATCGTAAATGTATGTCTGGGATTTACCATTCGTAACTAGCCTGGTGGAGTGCCCCCGCATTACCGCTGCTGTCGATCGCATGTGCCCGCATGCATACACACCGGTCAACTGTTGCAGGTGCCATGAAGCTATATTTATTATAGAACTGTACGGCTTACATATCACCTTTTTGCTGCTCTTCTCCACTCCTGGAACTTTGCACTTGTCTTGTTACAACGGGAGACAGACTTCATTATTTATTGGTGTTGTCCCAATCCAGAACACTTTATGTAAGATGGTATTATAGATCGACGGTAGGATTTACCCGTCTCCCAAACACATCAAGTGCTGCTGTCTGGCTGTGAAGTACGGCATTCCTAGTCTTGCTGCCTAGCCGGTCAGCTGTTTTGGTGTTTTCAACGAATTCAGCAATCACTGGTCAACAAATTCAACCCTCTCGGATGAGCCACATTGCTTTCTGCTGGTTCACAGAAACTCACATCTAGCGTGACGCTGCTATGAGTAACCTTACATGGCTTCCGCCGAACCTATCACATCGTTCTATTCACACACTCGCTCCACTTGTAGAACCCAAGTAGTTATTACTTGCCTTCCGGCAACCAAGACATTGACCCCACCTGCTGCCTATATGCCAGCTTACATTAATAGATTGACCATGCTCGCGAAGACATGGCGAGCTATAAAAGCTCATCAGTTGTCCTGAGCCTTGTCCTTATTCCAAGCCATGTTCGCTGAATTTAATAGAGGGTTCACTTCAGAGTCTATTCGTCCTGCTGTGCGCTCCCGTTTCTACTCAAACAACCCTGCCTCCAAGATGCCAGCCGCCAAGACTATTCTCACAGCCACTCAAGAGTGTGGCGCCTCCGTCTTTAGCAACTTCAAGTCTCATAGCGATGCCCACCGCATAGACACCAAAACGACTACGTTGACCTTGCTTCGAAATGCCTACACAGACTATCACGTCACTGAAGTGGATGCCAAACGCGTCTCACTTTTCGAGTTTGCAGCGACTGATAGAGCTTTGCTGATGTTTGACTCAGAGGATGAGTGCTTTAACGCCACAAGGGACTGGGGTACTGTTGGCGATGGCATTGAGAAGAAGATGCATCCTGGGAAACTGACGGACGACTTTCGGTTCGCAAGGTAAGCCGCCCTCACACGCTGCCTCTAGCATCTGCTGATACTGATCAGGTTCCAATACATCTGGGAAGACAAAGAGTTCATCGTCTACTATGTGACTTGGCGGGATGTATTGGCCCAACCTACAAAGCTCTTCTATATCCTCCACCCACGCTTTGAATCCCATATCATTGACGGACACTGCCAGGAAACTGATGCCCTGATCCTATCAGTTGGCAAGTGGACCTCACAACTGCATGATGAGATCTTTGTTTTCGATAACGGATACTGGACCAAATCCAAGGAGCTCTGGAAGTCCGTTTCGGGTGCCTCCTGGGCTGATGTGATTCTCTCGCCCGCTATGAAACAGAACATTATCGATGATGTGCAGGGCTTCTTTGATAACCAGGAGCTATACCTGCGGTTCGCCGTGCCCTGGAAGCGCGGCGTGATTCTGCATGGCGTGCCCGGCAATGGCAAGACAGTCAGTATCAAGGCAATCATGGCAAGTTTGTATGCACGGGACGATGAGGTGCCAAGTCTGTATGTCAAGAGTTTGTCAACCAACTGTCAGACAGAACAATATGCTATTCAGCAAATTTTCCAGAAGGCAAGGAGTATGGCGCCTTGTTTGCTAATCTTTGAGGATTTGGATTCACTGGTCAACGGTGATGTTCGAAGCTACTTTCTTAACGAGGTCGATGGGTTAGAGTCCAATGATGGTATCCTAATGATTGGCTCGACGAACCATCTCGACAAACTCGACCCCGCCATCTCCAAGCGCCCGAGCCGGTTTGACAGAAAGTACCACTTCAGCATTCCTGGGGAGGAGGAAAGGAGACTTTACGCTGAGTACTGGAGGGAGAAGCTACTCAAGAACGAGGACATCGATTTCCCAGAGGAGCTTTGTAGGGTGATTGCCAAATTATCAGAAGGCTTTAGCTTTGCATACCTTAAAGAACTGTTCGTCATGGCGTTGTTGAGTCTAGCCCGCGGTTCCAAAGGCGACGATTACGATATCGTGGGTCTGGAAGAGGCAACGAGTGCTACTGCCTTAGATACCACAACGCCGGCTGACGAAAAGAAAGAAGAGAGAGAAACAGAAGACGACCTGTGCACGTGTAAACTGAAGTGTGCGATATGCTCCAAACCGCTGCCCACCGACAGTCAAGAAGCCAAGAAGCCAGACGAAGCCACCGAAGTCAAAAATAGAGTCAAGAAGAACAAGATGGCCATGCCTACTGTTGAGATCCCCGACAGCTTGAAGGAAAATCTGCTGCTGAAGGTGGTCAAGTATCAGATTGGCGTGCTGCATAGAGACATGGACAATGAGAAGCATGAAGGACCTACGAGTACGAAAGTCAAGGTGGAGGGGGGAGTGCAGCCATCGAGGAAATTTGTACAGGCGATGCCGGCTGGGATGGCTAGGGGAGGTTATTAGGTGCAATGAAGGGTTGACTAGTGCTGCTCCCGCTCGAACGATGAATTGGTGAGTGGCGAAGGGGTCTAAAATTTAGTATCAAATTGAAGGGCCAAACGTCGTCCTCGTGACATCTACTTTGGAACTTGTGATGAAGGTTGCTCTTTTGCTTCCAACACTGAAGCAGCAAGCAACGAAGCATATGCACGGTCAGACTTTGGTCCGTCCAAGGGCCAACACCCTCAAATCTCATCTCGGATCCAGGGTGACAACGATCTCTCGGTGTCTCTACAGTATATTGATCAAGCTGTACCCACAGAAAGTGTCTTTCGGCGGCCGAGAAATTGGAGCTGGTTCCCACATAACTGCTGTTCGGTTTTCTCGGAGCGGCCGTATAGCGTGTCGTGGAATATCACCTCGTATGCGCAGATTGATTGGGGTTGGGATTGGATCTGACGGTATGCACGACAGACCCACCTGAATTGTGGTCCAGATGATTTGCACCAAGATGGGTTGTGTATTCGAATCGAGGTTGTCTAAAGCATCAAATGTGGGTGATTCTGGTGCTTCTGCCTTGCACTCTCTGCTGCCACCGAACGACGGTGCTGAGTCACAAAAACGAGGCTGTGATGCAGACAAACGCACACAAATGTAACTGTAGATCAGAGAAAGGTTGTGGTGAAAGCTGCAAGTCTATTCTTGATACTTCCATCGCCACCCCTGACGCAGGGTAAGGCACCGTCCTCTGTGTTCTCTTCGGTCCGCCGCCGCGTGCACGGCCACAGCGACGTTCCCCACTTACTTTTATCTTTCCCTGACAACAGTGCACCAACGTCATTTGCGTTTCTAACCTTCCGCTTCGATCTTTGCACGATACGAGTGGCCACTTATAGTGGTCTGGAGATGGCGATCCACCAGCGCAGAGCCGAGGATCCTCCTACCTTAGTTGCGCACGAGACGGGACAGCGAAGGTTGTGTCGCGAAGGAGCGAGTATTAACCGTGAAGAGGTGTGGACGAGAAGAGAGGTCATTCGGCCGTAAACAAAGATCCTGGATAGCCGTAATAATACAATATGAGGTGCAGAAGCCGGTTTACATCAGCACATCTCAAGCAATATGGAAGGACACTACAGACAATTGCTGTCGACGCCTGTTGACCTGTGTCGACGTCTGCTAAACTCTGCTAACCCCGGCTAACCTCTGCTAACCTCTGTCCAACTCTGTCCGGAGCTGCACTCCCCAGGATGCTATGGATTGTTGTTCGTACTGGGACAGCCTTGTCAAGCCTCGTACGTACATTTTTTTCTACCTGCTCAACCCGCATTCTCCTCAGCGCATTGTTTCAAACCGGAGCTTGGACACCAATACGATGTGATCGACATGAGCGTAACCTTGCACACCGCGCCTGCCCTCGCAACCCTGCCAAGGTTATGGTGTCTCCGTATTTGGCCTTTAGCCTTGCGCAATGGCGTCACCGTGACCTCGCACACGCTTCGGTAGATTGTTAGAGTTCACCCCCGTCGGTTGCCTGCAAGGTGCTCATTGTTAGTTGCGCCGCGCTATTTCATGGTTTGTAAGTTGTCAGAGGTGAAAGAAGTATAGAGGGTGATGGTCTTGACAAGTGCACAAGCAAACGGTGCACGGGGAACGGGAGCGTCCCCCAAAGAACCCTGTGGCGCGATTATCATTGCCTTGGGTACATTTCCTTTTACCTTGCCCTGTGACCCAGTTCTTTGCTAGCTTTCCTTGACTTTTCTGCGTTTACTCTCACTTCACTTCATTTCACCTCACTTGGCTCGAGTTCAAGGGTTCCAGAAACAAAAGATTCAACCTTCTCCACACCGCTTCCTCCACATAAGACGTTACTGATGACCGCGACCAAATATCATCATGGCTAAATCTACGCTTGCCTGGGTGCGCACTGCTGCTGCTGTTGCTGCCATTGTGCAGCAGGCAGCCTCGCAGACCTGCTGTAAGTCAAACTGCAATCCAATGACCGTCATGTATTTACAAACGCAGACTATCCCAATGGCAACAAAGCTCCTAGCACAGAAAAAGCTTGCTCCTCAGCAGCAGGTTCTGCTTGCTGTCCTGACAACTGGTCAGTGGTCATCCACGTACCTCGTACAAGGCGAGCTCACACTTACTTAGGCAATGTCTCGATAATGGCCTTTGTCATTATCCTCCTAGCGGGCTCTACGGCAGATACAGCTGCACTGACAAGGACTGGAACTCACCTGGCTGCGCCTCGAACCTATGCACATACAATATGACTATTGGTGGCGGCGAGTCCATCACACAGTGCTCAGACCACAACAATCAATGGTGCTGTAACGCCGACGCCACAAACGTAAACTGCTGCGAGGAAGAACCAGAACCACGGCCTTTCTTCAACCTTCAGGACGGAGTTGCCTACGCTACGATCGGCTCCAACCAGGCTTCCTCCAATCCTACTATCTCGACTGTCACTGGCCTTGCTTCAGGTACAAGCGGCAGCTCAGGACCGCAAACATCCCAGGCTAGTTCTTCGGCGGCAGCAGCCTCCTCCTCAGCAAATGCAGCCTCTTCTAGCTCAGCACGTTCAACGTCTGCTGCCACGACACCTGTGACATCAGTCGCGACTAGCATCAGATCTGCCTCTGGAGGCTCAGGGCCAGAAACGGTCTACATTACCAATATCATCACGCCCACCGCGACTGCTGATGGTTCAGGAGGAGGCGCAGCGTTATCAGAAGACTCTGATACTAACATTGGGTTGATCGTTGGCTGTGCAGTCGGTATTCCTCTGGGTCTCGCCTTGGTTGGTATCGTTATCTGGATGTTACGCAAGCGCCGTCAGGCGAAGGCTCACCCCTACAAAACCACTGCCGATGGTGGCGAGTCGCCCAACGTCGCACCTGCAGCGCTTGCCAGCACAAAGAAACAGGAAGTGTACCGCCATTCACAAACTGGAACATCAGAAATTGACAGCAATCCTGTTGGCCCAGGCCGCCCGACCTCGACAATTCCTGGAAAAGCTGAGCTCGACTCCGGTGCAGGATTCCAGCCAGGCTCTGGTGTACCATTCACCCCGGACACTGCATACATGGGAGGCGGAACCGGAGATCGATCCACTTGGGGTAGCTTACCGCCTGGGTACTCGCCGGGGCAAGCTCAGGGAGCCTTTGCACACAACTACGAAGGTGCTGTGGAGCTTGACAGCTCCATGGTCATGCCTGTTATTAACGAGAAGAGTGAGCACCAACCGGAATACCAGACGTATCGACCCCCAAACAATGCTGTGGAGATGAGCGCAGTTAGGACGCCGCCTGAGGATGTGGAGAATCCTATGGGAAGGTAATCATGGTCGCAGAATGGGTTCTTTTCAAACAGCGATGGCGTTTGGGAGTACGCTGATTGGCAGTCTTCTTCAACTGGGTCAATACCATTTACAAAGAGAGGGTTCTACAAAACGTGGGCGTACATATATATTACAGTTCTATGCAAGGCTTTTCAACATGAGCCAAACACCCTTTGCTTTCGCCGATAATGAATGATCGAAGACCAAAGATGCTCAAAGGATGGCGAAATTATGAGTGAACATAAACACACCGGACAGTTTGGTTCGAGGGAGTTGGTTCCCCACTCGTACAAATTTTAGCTTAGCTATACCTAGCCAAGCCGCTCTTACTTCTGCTGCGCTACTTCGACATCACGGTCTCGTGGCGGTCACGGCAGCTTTAAATCTCTATATCTGGTTTCGTTGTGATGGGCAACCCGCCTGGCGAAACAGAGGCTCCGACTCGATCAATTGTCTATGAGCAAAAACTGTTGAGGAAAATGACTTCCGTTGAACAGTTGGTAAGTGACTTGGTGATGTCAAGACGAGGAAGAAGCAGTCGAGTGACCGGTGAAAGTGTGCCTGTGCGGGAGCTTGGACCTCGTGGTATATAAACATGGATATCACCACTCGTGGAACCTGTCCTGAGACAATACATTACATCACTTCACTCCTAATACCCAGCTTCCGCTACGCCTGTCACCCATAATCTTAACAAACACCGTCCTTCTGCTCTAGAGTATGTGTCTGTCAGGGTTGACAGAGCACAGATGCTACCACAACATCGGCTCACATTATGACCATAACACTATACTTGCGCGTCGATGAGAGCCGCAGAGCGAAAGAATACTTAATCTTCTGCGTGTGAAGCACAGAGACAACAACACAACTGTAAGCCACCAATTTGCAAAACGAGTATCAACTGACGTCTTTGTTTCTTCATGACAGACTCAGAAAGGCTTGGAGCTTCTGCACAAGTATACCGCATGATTCAGGCACACCTCATCAGCCCATAAAACATCTTTCACCACGCACTAAGACCCGTACCTCGGCCCTAACGCTTTGACAAACACCCAAAGGCGTCTAGAACCTTGTGATGCAACGAAACTATAGACTTTGAAACACCTGGTACATGAGAGTAGTACATGCTCAAACTTCCACCAATCGATACGAGCTTGATACAAGCATCTGTGGTTAGCGGACCTAACAAGATACAGCCAGTGATAGGTTACGAATCAGTATGTTCCTTCTGGGTTCAGCCATTTTTGCACCATTTTTTTTCTCGCAATTCTCTGCAAGTTCAGGATAGAGCTCATGAGTAGCGACTGCAGTATGTACTAGTCCGGCGTAAATACTATTCTTACTATTGTCGTACTGAATCCATGCATTTACACCAGCCTTGGATCGTAGATTCAACAAATTGGACTTTTTTGTAGAGCAAAACTATACTGATTGGTCACAGCCAAGCCTTTCGCTCTAGGTGCTGTTATGCCTATCAAGACTCTCACGTACTTTCAGCCCGGCTTCCTCAGCACTATATGCCACCTTGAAGCCAGTGTGGACTGTGGCTGACAACGACCCACAACACCTTCGCTATACACTTGTTCCTAGCCACACACAGATAAGCAATAGCATCCGTGTGATATCAATGTATATACAGCTGTTTTCGCCTCTACATACCTTACCCTGGCTGTGAAGGCATGTTCCTCTTGGGCTCCTTGCTCTCATGCCTTCACGCATTCACGCTTTGCTAGCCTGCGCCTTTACACCCACAGACATGATGAATGCTGTCTTAGCATAGTTATGGCTAAGCGTGTACGCCTGTTTGTTAAGTGAATTCACTCGCGCAACACGTTTCCCATGGCTCGGCGTAGACTTGACGCTACATCGTACAGGGTGGGATGGATGTGCGTTCTGCCAGTAGAGCTGGCGGTAGCGCAGGTGATGCTCGGTGAGGAGCATCTACCCCACGACGGTGTCTACTCAACTCAGTACATATTGGACCGTACCGGTAGCCACAATGTCGTCCTGATATGCTTGCCAGCCGGCCAGATGGGCGCTGGTGCTTTAGCAATTAACGCAGGTCAACCATTGTCCAACTTCACATCGATCCGTTTTGGGCTAATAGTGGGATTTGGCGGTGGAGTCCCCAGCGCGCAGGCGGACGTGCGACTGGGAGATGTTGTGGTCAGTCAGCCAGTTCGACAGCACAGCGGAGTGGTGCAGTATGAATTTGGGAAAACAAGAAAAGGCGGTCAGTCTACGCGAAACCAGATCGCCATGTGCCCATATCCCTACGTATCTGTGGCTGAACGGTGCAAGAACATTGTTTGTCCCGTCGAACTTTGGACTTTGGTGTAGACATGGTGACTTGGAACTGTGCCGTAGCACGCGCTACGGAGCGATGGCCGCAGCTCGATTGGTGGACAGAGTACGATATAGCACGGTAGTTCTATGAAATCTTGTTCGACTTGAATTTATCAAATAGGATCCTCGAAGGACACCAACTGGGGCGATAGTGGCTACTGGTGGAGTACACCAGCAGAAGCTTGGCCTTCGAAAGCGACAGATTTTCTGCAACTCGAGATTTAGCTCGAATCATCCGAGAGGCAAAGAGAATTCAGATGGTCCACGATTTATGGAAGCTGTTCTGTCAACGAACGGCTGGGGGACCTCGACTTGAACTGGAATGCACCAGTTGTCGGCAAGCCCGAACAGCAATTGGAATTACCGTCATGGAGTTGCGTTGGCACCGAATATCCAGTTCACCACTAAGATCTCGACAACACTACCTACTGAGACACAGCTATCGTGGTGCACGAAAGCGAAACCCCTCGCTGGACCCCCAAGCTACCCGTACAAATGACAACGGGCAACGAGGGGCACTCAATGATAATGCAAGTGCCAATACTACCGATGCAACCACCCAGCCGCTCGTGTAGGAATTGAATTGTTGGCGGGCCAAGAAATACAGATATGGCCTTCCGTCTTTGCGATGGCCGGGTCTTCACACCTGGAGGCGGAGATCAGTATTCCGATGTCAACCGGAAACTAGGAACCACGCCTGATTTCGACTGGTGATTGTACGCAGTTCAGCTTTCCCAGCGCCGGTATCGATACGACCATACTATCAGCATGGGGCTGCCTTGACGAAGAGAAGAAGTTGCGTATGAGGGTCGGCATGTATGGGATTAGGTAGTTAGTTGTCCGGAGAAGAGCTGGCGGCAGCTCAATGGCATGGTTGTGCGCTGTACGTTTGCAAGCACTTGGGAAGAGAGGAACGGCGAGAGGTAGTTTGGTGAATCAATTTCTCCATACTGCAGTGAGGAATTACACCAAGTACAGGATTCAGACTCGAACACCCTCGCACACAAATGCTCCCTCTCTACTTGCCCCAAGCCTTCTCAACTTTCACTCCAACAAATAGACTCGTGATTGTTCCAGCAGATGCTCCGGCCATGACCTCACATCCATCGATTACTCCAGCAAGAACAGCACCGGGAGCGGCAACAGGAGCAAGAACTGCACAGCCCAAGACTCCAACGATCAACTCGCCTAGTATCGCAATCACCGCTGCAGGCAGACCAGTGCCCCAAGCTGCGGAGGTACTAGCGGCCTTCTTCTAGATGGTAGACTTGGGCGGCTCCGGCGCGATATTAGGCTCGTTACAGACGTTAATCATGTTGGAAAACTTCTCTGGAGCCACTCCTGGCATCTTGAAATGGACATAGGGTCTTCTACTATGGTTCAATTTTTCTTCCTCGAAAACCATCGGGAAGACCTCGTCGGGCCAACTGAGGTCTTCATCGATGTAGTAGATCTCCGTCACAGGCATGAGTATGTGAAACTTTGGCTCTGGTCCCAGGAACTCGCGGAATGCGCGCAGCAACGAACCTAGGCTATCGAGGTTGCCGAAGAGGCCACAGAGCTGCGGTATGGGCTATTCATCGAGCAGACTGTGCAATCTGCCGTGTCACTCATTGCCCGGGTGATAGACAAACAGAGGGTGCATACCCAGTTTCATAGAGAGCTGCTTTTGCCGCATCTTGACGAAGTCGTGTACACGGGGCTCGAAGTCTTTTTGTGCGGCGTTGTTGACGAGTACTGCGACGCTATCTTTGAGAGCTGCGACGTTCTCGCTGAGAGATTGGGAACCCTCCCGGATGGTGGACACGTCGTGCCCTATCTGTGCGTAAAATTTCACAAATTCACTTTGTGTCAGGGCACCCTAAACCACACTTGCTAACAATGAAGTATATTTGCAAATCTCGGTCTTCTAGCCGCCAAATCTCCAAATAAAGTAAACCAAATCTGCTCATACAAAATTGCTTGGAAACCAAGTCTGAGGGGTCGACTTGATTTGATGGATTTGGTTGCTGTGGATACTCCAATGCAGGGACCACCAGAGCCGTTGAAAATATCCTATAGCTGGAATTTTCTAGTGATTTGGTTGGTCCAACCTACTTTTTCGAAGCCTCCCATCAGCCATCTAGCTCGTCTCCAACCATCTCAACGCGTTGAATCCATTGATATCACCAAAGTTGTGACCTTCTTGTTGATCAAAAGCGGTTATAAGACGTATTGATGAGACCAACTTACACAAGCTCGTCGAGTTCTCCATTTTATATTGTTCCTAGGAAGTATCGCGGTTGTCGAGTTGGTAGTTGTGACTTCAGAAACCTTCCTTCCACTTACCTGTACTGAACCCACCTTTTCTCAGCAAGTATCGTCTTTATTTTTTCTATATCATCGAATTTGGTGTAGTCAACACTTCAAGCATCATCTTCTATCTGCTTTTATGAGCTCAAATCGCATTCTGGATGGCGAGCCACGCCCTAAACGTCGCCGAATCCTCACGAAAAAGGCGTTGGAGGGCGATGAACTGCCCAGAGACACCACTAGCCAGCCTATAGAGCTACCCGAGACGCAGCTTACTACACAACCGTCGCCACCGTTGCCACCAGCGCCTGCCGAGCGGCCATGTGTACCCACAAAATCTACTGCTAATTCACATGTCGGCCATATTGTTGAGCTTGACCGGCCATGGGAGCTACAGTTGATAGACTTACAGACGAAAATTATAGCACCAACGGTAGCTTCATCAAATGCAGCTACAGTGGCCATTGAGGAGGTGGCCCGGGAAGCGAGTAGAAAGGATGTAGGCGACTTTGGCTCGCGCTTTGCTGATGATTACGATGGCATCGATTGGAGTAAACTGCGACGATATAGTAAGCCCAGACGCGCTCTCACAGGCAAGAAGAGCTGGGTTCTCAACCACGGCTACCGCTTAGCGCTACGAAGGAGTACTGAGGATACTGAAGAGGCAGAGCGTACCTTCTTTTTATGCCGCTGGTGCCACCAAAACCCAGGTTCCAGTGCCGGTAGTGGCATCATTGAGGTGTCGTCAGCCACGAGCTCAGCGGCGAAGCACTTGGGTTCTAATAGGCGCGGCCATCGCATCACAAAGCGCGGGAAACAGCTACGTAGTGCGCAGCCACACTAAAGAAACCACGTTTGCCGCCTTTTGTAGTCCACCCGTCGAAGCTTATATGGATTTTGCTAACTGCGGCAGATAGCTCAGCTTTAACGATTGGCTTCATGTGGTCATAAAGTCTCATTACGAACCTAGAGACGCTGTCGTGCTTAATCCACAACGTTTCTTCTTCTGCTGGATTGGCGAATCGCAGCATCTTTCGGAAGCTCTCACTCTCAAATTCTTGTATTGGGTAGTTGTTTTCAACAAGCCACATGACAGCGGCTAGTCGAAATCCTTGTACATCAAAGTTGCCCAGCTTGTTAACTACCTCCTGACTGACTGCTACACCCTTCTTCAGCGCGTCAAATATGGTTGATTGCCCACCAGGTAGCTGTGGCCGACGCTGATGGGAGGATCCGGGACTTGCCTATTGCGCTGCCGCAGCTTACAGGCGTACATAGTGGCGAGGCCATTGGGCAGTGTGTTGAGAAGGTGTTACAGGCGTTCAGTATATCGTCGGGGGAATTGGGTTACTTTGTGTTGGATAAAGCGTCCAGCAACGACATGGCAGTTGAGTATTTGGCACAGCTATATGGGTTTATTGCCGCTTGGCACCGTCTTCGCTGCGGACCTCATACTATCAATCTCGTCGGCCAAACTGTGATGTTTGGTAAGGACAAAGACGCCTATGACAACAGCCCACTATATGAGAAGGATGAGGAGCAATTCATGGCTGACTGGCGACGGCAAGGTCCTCTCGGAGTGTTTCTGGACATCGTCAACTACATCAGCACGCCGAAACAGCACTCCAGTTTGCCCATTTTCAACGCATTGCTTATTCAGAAGACCCCATAAACGATGATCGGCTATTATTAGCAGTAGTCAAGCCTTGCATTACGACGCTGGATTGGAGCAGGTTTTATGAGTAAGGACGATGAAGTTGATACAACAGTGTTGACTGACGCTGTTATTGACAGATTGTATGGAGCATGCAAATGGGATGACTCTCCACAGTAACAAGATTTAGGCGAACAACAACAAACATATTTGCAAATCTATGAATCAAACCAAGTCTTAACACCAAACGATCTTCCAAATCAAGTATGAAGTCACTGACTAGCAAATCAAACCAACTCTAAGCTCAGATTTGACTTGATCTGATTGTTGGCTTCTGTGCACGTGAGGGACCGCGTAGTTGTACCAAGTCTCTGGTAGCGCAGCACTCGTACTGCCCACAGCGTGTGTCATTTTCCCTCGAGACTCTGGGGCCATCAACTGTCTCCTGACTTCTGAGGTGATAACGCTTGTGGCCGTAGCGGTTGCCGGGGTAGAAAATTCTTCCGATGTCATTGTTGCGCAACGGCGCCGGCGTGGCACTGGATAAAACTTCAGTATTCTTGTATTTCAGGATTGTCATAGCCGGATTCTATCCAGAATGACAGAAAAACGAGGCGCGCCCCCAAATTCAAAACTTGGTGTTCGGTGTGAGATATCACTGTCAATGGGAACAATGTGAATAAATTGTAATTCTGTTGGTTTCTATCTGATCTTTGGTTTTTTGTCTGATGGAATCAAATTGGAGCGAACCAAGCTTAGCATCGGATCCACACTAACCCACAAATGGCTAAGGGAGGTATCCAGGCACTGACAACTACAATGGCCTTGCTCACTTTAGGTACTCATTCTTGAGTCAGCATAGGCCACTGACACCCATCATTAGGTGCACGCATTATACTCCTCGCAAGTGCCCACAATCTCCGTGGCGATCTGATTAACTTCAACCTCTCCCTCCAACCGTCCAGCACATACGCCCGCCTCCCCACAACTGCCCTGATAGTTATCTCCAGCTTTGAAGTGCGCTTCACCCTCAAATTCCCTGTAAAACTGGTTACCTAGAACTAGTGCCTCCCTCTTCTCCACAATCTTAACTCCAAAATCTAGCACAGTCTCTCCTCCACTGCCAGGAAGAAGAGTGACGCTGATGTTTCCATTCGAAGATCCACCAAAAGGCGAACACAGAATCTCTTGGTTGAAAGGAGGTTGCCCATCCGGAAAGCTCCAAGAGACAGTGCAGTCGGCAGTGAATTCGCCGAGGACGGCAAAGCCGAAGCGGGAGGCGCGCATCAGCTTTATAGTGTTGGGGTCGCTGATACGTAGGGAGATAGACGAGGCCTTAGGGGGACCAGGTTGGGAAGAGGGTTTGTAAGAGAAGAGTGAGGTTATTTCCCAAGGCGAGAGGGGAGCATCAGATTGGCGAGAAGTGATAGGTGTGGCGATGGTAAGGCCGGTGAGGGTGAGGGTGGTGAGGAGGGCTGAAAAGAGCATGGCGAATGCTAAGGGGTGGTTATGATAATTGTGGTTGCAGCTGTTATGAGATTGAGATGGTTGTGATGAAGCTCTGCAAAGGTGCCTGCTGGCCTTATTTATTCTACGAGGCAATCTCCGGTTTTATTCTAGTCGGATTGTTCGTCCGTATACTCACTCCAAAGGGAAGCACATGACGTTAAACCATGCGTTATCAATTCCTGTACGTGGCTAGTTTGTGCCTAAACGAATTCAACTTTTTTTATTATGTGTGATGATGGTACGTTCGGAAATACGGATATCGAGGTCCAAACGAGGTTGCACGGAATTACTGACTCAGCATATCTAACCATGTCAACACGAAGTTATAGCGAATACAATTCCTAAGCAGGTACGAAGCGCGAAACTTAATATAGAAACGGTCCGTGGCGGGTGGCGCCACAGAGTGCTAGACCAAGGAAAATATGTTGGTCAAAGTGTGGATAGGACCAAATAATGTGTAGTTGAGATCTGCTGTGATAAACATACATCACACTATCTGATCATGCTGTTTTGTAGAAATGGAACTCTGTCCTGGATGCTCGGGTATATCAATTATACTTGAAGCCTAAGTAGGCTATAACCTAAACCACTTATGCTATCGTTACATTGAGACCAGTGGGTCATGAAAGTCGCGCAGGGTGGCGGCCAAGTCATTTTCTCGAAAGAACTGTGGGGACAGCTTCTCCTGTACATCCTTCCACTCTGATAAGGAGTCCAGCTTGTCTTTGTTGAGCCGTTTTCTTCGTTTTTGATAACATTCGAGCGTTCAGCTTTGCTGAGGAGAAGCTGAAATTCCTCCCGCCCGAATTAGATGCGCATTATACTTTTTTTAGGTGTCATGAAGTAACTTTTCTCATGCAAGCTGCCGGTCATGCCAAAAGAGGGTTAAGAAATGCTTTGCTTCCCGCCTTTCAACCTTCGGGATCTCCAGGACCTGAATGAGGCCTTACATGATCAAGTCGTTACCGATACCTCGGATGTTTGTCATAGACATAATCATGGCACCGTAGGTTGCGCGTTCATTGAGTTTGCCCCCTTTCCTCGGAGCGCGCACCAGTTTGACGCCAAGTGTGTCTTTCCTCGCAGGAATAGTGTTCTTAACCTCGGTCTGGATCAACTGCTTCGCGGTCTTTTCGAACTCAAAAACTGTTCTATGAGGGCCAGAGAATGGGGAAGCAGGCAGAAAACGATCCATGAGTTCGGATGATTGTGTTTTTGCGTTCTTAGGCCAGACTTATACCCTGCGATTCACGCTTGTAATAGACTTAGCTGCCGAGCGGCAAGAACTTTCTCAAAGGTTAGTCATAATAGCGGGGTAATATTTTAGTCAGCGTTGGTTGGGGAAATAGCTGCCAAAATCTGTTGCATATACTCTGTGGAACAAACATTGACAAGGCAAGGGAGAGAGGCAAGGAGATGGTAGACAGGAGGGCAAGAGACAGGGCAGAACCCATGCCAGGCTAACGCAGGAGCCGAATCCAGGTACGCGGCCAGATCAAGGTGGTGAAGCGGCACCGGCACGCACGCACCTGGAAAGAAGGTTGGTCGAGTCAGCCAACATACATATACGACGGTGTCCGGAAACATGTCGTGACTACCATCTTTCTTCTCAGGTCAGAGGCACTGGGGTAATGAGTATGGCTGTCGGGCATAGGCGTCCCGGGTGTCACGCCAGAGTGCTCCTGCGGACACCCGCGCCAGACAATCCAACACGTACCGTGCACAGACTCGTGATGCGCACCAACGCGTGATGCGCACCCTTTTACTAGGAAAAACAGCAAAAGTGAGTCGCTTATTACTGAATTATATCTTCTCCTAAAGGCTCTGGGAGAAAACCTTCAATACTAAAGTTCTAGGAAATCGCTAGATCTGTCCGTACAACATTCGCAGTACGGTTCGCTGACTATACACGATGTTGTAATTACGGGGCTATGCCAAGTGATTGCAACCGTGCACGTACTCATGTATGGGTTGTTTTCGAAATGACGACTACACCCCGTGACTTAGTGCGGATGAGGGGTAATATACAACTAGATATGATTGGCTGGCGTTCCTAGGCAAAACAGTATTCCAACCACACCCAATACCTGTGAAGAAACTTAGATAGCTCAGATCCGCGTCTTGCAATAAATTTCTGGAGTTGTAGTTGCAAATGGCTCGCTCTCAGAAGCGGAAAAACACAGCTCCAAGCAGCAGCGGTGGCCTGAGACCCAGTAAACGCCAGCGCCGACCTCCAGTCGTGTTTGAATAGGGAGTTAATCCTCCAGCACCCCCTACCCCGCCGTCGACGGTGAGGCGTCCGCAACACTCACAAGACTGTACTTTACCGCGAGGTGGGCAAAATCGAGCCTCTCCTCGCCCGTTATTTGAACCTGAGGCGAGCCAGCTCGCGACTGACGAGTACGATGTTGAGATACTCAGCGAGGACGGTGACAGGGAGGAGCCGATCGACACGGCGGCTGACGACGATGAGCAGGTGGAGTACGCATTGCGAGCTGCTGGAGTCGTTGAAGAAGGTGTTAGTAGGCAGCCATCTCCTGCGACGAGAGACTCACCTGGTTTTGCTACTGAGGCTGCCACAGCCGCTCAATCGAGCCAGCGGCAGCAGCGTCCAGATTCGCAAAACGAAGATATCAGTGAGGAGCCACATCTGCACTTCCGGTGGCGTGCTTGTTGGGGTACGATGGAAAAGAACGCGATAGCGTCCGCTGCTTGTTTTGCGCGTAACAAGCCCATGTACTCAATCAGCGAAGAGAAGGTGTGGCGATGGGCAGAAGAGGTGATGGGAAGGCAAAGGCCGCGGATTGCAGCTATTGACAGTTTGACGGCCACGCTATACTATAGTGGCCGCCAAACAAGAGGTGATAGATGTACTATCGCGCTTCAGCGACGTCGAATCGTAGCTGGTGAAGGAATTAGCTTGGGCAATTGGATAGATTTGCGCATGCAGGTAGCAGAGATGGACAAGGAGAACACCCAGCTATTGAACTGCGACTTCGATTTGGTGTTAAAAGAAGAGCTGCCAGCGCTGCCAGCGCCTCAGCCAACTGCTAGAGGTGCTGTTCGGGCGCGTCCTGGCATAGTTACCGCTATACAAGAAGATGGACTTGCTGGTGTAGTCAGTGCAGAGCGCTTTGCTTCAGGCACTGCTATTGGCATAAGAGACCACTGGAGGTGTAGAGAAGAACGCTGCAGTAACTCACCGTTTACCTGTTGGATTCGGCGCTTGCCAGGGCGTCAAATTGACAGGTTTGAAGACCACTACCCTGTGAGCGGCGAGACGATCGCGAGGTGGGCGGCTGCTATCGCGCGCGGCGAGTGTACTATTGAAGAGCCATCTGACGATATTCGGCTTGCCATCATGATGACAAGGGATCGTAGCGATGAGAGGAAGCGGAAGCGGCGAAAGGTGTCACCAACGGCTTCAAACTCCAGCCTTGAGAGCCTCACAAGAGCAATACTGGTTGGTCATCTTGCTCAATTAAGAGCGCCCCAACAGTGTCAACACCAAGCCGCAGAGCCTGTTACAAGGCGCAAGATGAGGATGTGGGTAGACTTTGACTGTACTCGCGCGCACCTTCATCAACACACATCTAACTTCTTCCGTTACTGGCTCAGTGCTATGCCACAGCACAAGGAAGAAATTGAAGACGTTTACCAGAACGTTTTTAAGGGTGGTGGCTACGATATAAACATGCTCATGGACGTTGAAGACGGGATGACAATTGAAGTGTGGGTGGATTACTTCAAGCAGACCCCAGCCATGCTCTCACATCTTCGGAGAAAGGTACACGATTGGATGAAGGACTACGCTGGCTTAACTAAAGAGAACATACAGCGAGCAGATAGGTTGTTGAATGGAGAGTCCAGATCAGAGGTTGAGGCAGAGGCAGAGGCAGAAGCAGAGTATCGAGAGCCGTTGCGAGAAGTCAGTGGCAATTGACGACTTACTCTCCATCGTCAACGCTTGGGTATCCACACCGTCTGTACCATGACTTGCAGTCAATATTGTAACAGCTATTGAGTACTGCGAGCTCCAAGAAGAATCGAAAGTCAAGCCATTCCTGCTGCTCTTCACTGTGCTTCTTTATCCAACTTTTCAACACCTTAAAGCTCCGCTCGATAGGGTTGTAGTCAGGCGAGTATGGCGGTAGGTACTCCAATTGTATTCCAAAGTCTCTGCAAAGCTGTAAAATCGCTGGCGATCGATGGATTGACGCGTTATCCATTAGCAGTATATGATAGCCTGGAGTGCAACGAGGCAACACATCCTCTTGTAGGAACTCCACCATAAACTCAGCAGTAATTGCTCCCTGAAAAACGCGGTGTGCGAGGTAGCCGTCCACAGTCATCGCTGGCAGAAGACTCCATCGTTCTGACCGTTTCATGGAGTACTCTAGCTCAACAGCGCGGCCAACAGGACCCCAGCCATACTTGCGATCGCCAGTACGCTCATTGCAAGCACTCTCATCAATAGCAACAAGCTGCTCTGCTGTGTAGTTTTGCTGGAGTCTTGCCTGGAAGACGCGGCGTAGAGCGTCGCTTTGCTCTGCTGCCTTCTTTGTTGCAACTTTGCGACTCCATTGCATCTTTTTGAGCTCACGAAACACCAAAGAGAC
>JALRMI010000290.1:0-38285 GCA_026120165.1 Leptosphaerulina australis
CATTGTTGTGGTGCGAAGATAATAGACAAGTAACAGGTATGATTTTGGTGGGGGGTGGCCACTCGGTGGGGTGGGCCGCTCGGTGGGGAACCACGTTAATCTGGAATTTTAAGTGCTACCGAGCGCTATATAAGCGTGCTGACACTATAGAGACTATGTTACTGTGTTAAGGGCAAACAGAGCTGCTGGCTACGCCTGCAGCTTAAACCCCTCTTTATTCTATCCTTGAGCATTCTCTGACCACTTCTTTACCCCTTCTTGGCACTGTCGCGCGGCCGGCTTGGGCTGTTCACTACGGAACCTTAGTCAACAGCTCCTTACCTTGCCCGCCTACAGCGCCCCACCTTGTCTGTGCTGCCTTGATGTTCAGGCTGCGGGGGAGTATGGCAACTCATGGGCGTTGGTGAAGGGCGCCCAGATCCCTGTGTCTGAGGCTTCGACTTTAAGCGCTACTTGGAAATACTCCAGTAGGCCGGTGTCCAGGAGCCACTGTCCTGCCCACCTCGCTGTATCCTTTTCGCACAGCAGGCGATGCATCTGTGTGTGCCCTGTTCTGTCGAGGAGTTTGGTTCGAGCCTCTGTATGATCGGGACAGAATCCCAGTTCCGACATTCTTGCACCAGCTGTCGTCTGGATGTGCGCCAATGCCATGCACCGCGACAATGTCGACAATGTCTACGGCCTCTGCTGGGGCGTCGCGAAGCACCCTCAGCCCAATGTCGTCGTCAGTCACTAAGCGGACCTAGCTCGGCGTTATGGGTTGTTTCCGAAACACCTTGTGCATGTGGCCATAGCGTCCAATCAAGGTTGGGGCTTATAAAACTACTAAAAACTTGTACATATGCTCGCCAAGCCTTCTCCGCTTTTAGCGTCCTCCCGAGAAGACATGAAGAATACTACCTCTACAGAGCCCTAGAGAAGGAATTCTTGTAAGACAATTTTCCAAATAGATTCGCCTTCGATACTTATCCCTCATATAGTTTTATTAGGACGTGCAGCGCCCTAATTGTTGCTACGCAAGAAGTGCAGGTAGCGTGGCTCACAAAGTTCTGTGCCATCAAGTGCACAAGGTGTTTAGGAAACAGTCATAGCTTCGGCCCGCATGCGCTTCGTCCCGTGGTGACCCACCATTGCTGTCCACAGACTTGTCAACAAGCAATCTGATCAATCCGAATTGATTGAATTGATTGAATTGATTGATTTGTAAGCATTCAATCAATTCAATTCATTGATAGAAAATTTCTATTCAATTCAATTTGACAGGTGGAAATTGATTGAATGAATTGAATGAATTGATTGGATTGGTAAAATGACCTACAAATAACTAATTTTGAGGCTTTGGAGCTTAAAGTAACCTCAATGCCATGATACTTTTCTTGGCGATATCCTTAGTCAGCAATCGCGTTCCTGAAGGCTCCACTACGCGTCACGCGTTGCACCTGACTTAATACATAGCAATTATTGCTGCTTGTTTTTGCATTGTCAAATTAAATATGGCGCGTTCATCTTTACCAACAGCCTCTAAACGTTCGATAGATATCTTCGATGATGCCGACATCCAGCAGCTGCCGCCAAAACGCGTGCGCACGCTTACCCAGAAGGCGCGTGAGAGCGCTCTCGCGCCCTTTTTGCCGCCTAATGCTCAGCTATCCGAGCCTGCTGTTGCATCTCAAGAACCTATACAACCATTGCGGAGGTTATCGCTCTGTCGGGATATGGCTGTCGCTGCGTCCCAAGAACCAGAGGAGCTCTCTTGGGAGTCACAATTGCGCAATTCGATGGCGAGGACACGTTTTTACCACCTGCAGAAGGCTCCCAAGCTGCTACTGAGGCTACAAGCGAGATTGTTGACGACATGGATAGCGAAGAGCGCTTCTGGGATAACTTTGAAGGTATCGATTGGGCGCGATTGAAAGGGTTTAGCAAGCCGTTGACAACGCCGTTGCGCAAGAAGAGCTGGATTTTCCGCCACGGCTACCGCGTAGCGATGACGAGCAATACCGATCGCCTGTTTTTTATATGCCGATACTGCCACCAGCGGCGCTTGATCGACTGCGGAGGACCTGGAAAATATGAGGTTACAACATCAACAAGTGCTGCAATTAATCACCTTAGCAAGCCCACACCTGGCCACAGTTTCTCCGAGGCTGGAAAGTTGCAAGAGCGACTGCCAAAGGGGCAATTATCAATACGAAACGCTCTCAAATCTGGCATTAAACTCAGTCAAGAGGCTGTCAATGAGCTTGGCCACTTCGACGTACAGGGCTTCCGGATGGCGGCTGTAGGATGGCTAGTTGATAACAATCATCCACTTCGCGAGTTTGAGACTCCAGCTTTTCGACAAATGCTTCGTCTTTCGAACCCAGAGTCAGAGCAGGCGCTCTGGAAAAGTCACAATAGTGTATCGACGTTCGTGATGAAGGTATACAGTTTTATGAAGCCGCAGGTTGTAAGAGCCCTCTCTAACGCTGTGAGTAAAATCCACATAAGCTTTGACGGTTGGACGGCAAAGGGCGGCAAACGCGGCTTCTTGGGCATTGTTGCTCATTTTGCCAGCACTTCAGGTGATATTCACGACCTACGTATAGCCCTTCCGCAGCTTACAGGCACTCATAGCGGCGAGAAGATTGCTGAAGTTGTTGCTGAGGTGCTTAACGAGTTTGGTGTTGACGCAAAGAAGCTCGGTTGCTTTGTGCTTGACAACGCGTACTCTAATGATGCCGCGGTTGATGAGCTGGCGCTCAAGTACGACTTTGACGCAGTAGAGCGACGGCTGCGCTGTGGCTGCCACGTTATAAATCTAGTTGGTCAGCAGATTATATTTGGTAGAGACAAAGACTCATACAATAACGCACCATCACAGTCTGCCAACGAGGCAGAGTTTATGCGGGCCTGGCGTCAAGATGGGCCCTTAGGCGTGTTTTTTGCGGCCGTCAACTACATCAAAACACCATTACAACACGACATATACGAGAATTTTCAGCGCTCGGCCAACAAAGGACTGCCTGACGACGCGAAGACGCAAATCAAAGAGCCCTTTAAGCCAGTAATTACACGCTGGAATAGCTATTGTGCCTCGCTTGAGCGTGGTGTTGAGCAACGGCTTGCTATGGACCTCTACATCGACCATCATACCCGCGCAACTCGCGCTGACGATGAGGTTGCGCGACGGCGTGGTAAAGCTCCTCCTACTGCTCCAGACTGGATGCGCTGTAATGGACTTACAGCTGCTGATTGGCAGGTTATTACGGAGTATCTGGCGGTGTTACAACCTCTTAAGCTCGCCACCAAACGTCTTGAAGGCCGCGGCAAGAGTGGACGCTTTGGCGCAATATATGAGGTTATTCCCATATTTGAGCATCTACTTAACGAGTATGAGCAGCTTGTCACTACCTACGAAGCGGTTGATTACAACGCGTACGATGCCCCAGAAGATCACCTTGCAATCAACCTACGCGCTGCTTGGAGCAAGCTTAGTAAGTACTACTTGAAGCTCGATGATTCGCCATACTACTTTATCGCTACCCTACTCCATCCGTACTATAAGACATATTTTGAGATCGCCTGGCAGGATGATCCTAGCAGACTCAAACAAGCGTACAGGGGATTTCAGCGGGTGTGGCAGCAGTACAAGCCTCAAGAAACACTGCCAAAGCCCGTAAGGGCAACAACAAACACCATTGACGATGCTATTGAAGCGCTCTTAAATAAAGAGCCAGGTAAAGCAGTAGGTGAAGATGAGCTTGATGAATTCGACGAGTACGAGCACTGGCGTCAGTTTGACCCTCGCTGGCAACGCGCAAAGTTTGACAGTCAACACTGCGAAACTGCGGTTGGGTACTGGCTTAAAAACGCGTCGCGATACCCCAATTTGTCGCGCCTAGCTGTTGACGTACTCACAATACCTGCCTCAAGCTGTGAGTGTGAACGTATGTTCAGCGAACTTGGTGATTTACTAGAGCCACGGCGGCGAAATATTAGTTCTGAATTACTGGCTGCTCTCAATTGTATTAAATGTTGGACTGCGAACAGTTTTGAAACACCGCAGGAACAGCAAACTGCGGCCTATACTGACGAAGAGATGAATTTAAAATACCATGTGGAGGACTGGGAAACAGAGACCTGCTAATTGCTATACAAATTTTCTATTTTTAGACGAATTTTAGGTGAATCAATCAATCTAATCAATCCACAATCAATTCAATTCAGCTAAAAGAGGCTCTCTGTCGGAATACTGATATATCACAACCATGGGGAGATGGAGCTAGCACCATTTGGGACTGACTAGCTCTGGTACCCCGCGGTACATATTCCATCCTCGATGGAAAGTAGATAGAACGAAGAAGAGACCACCTACACATGTACTGACGATTGATATATCGATGAGCACGTGCGTTAAAGCCCTGCCAACACTCTCAATCAATTCAATTCAAGGATGAAATAATTGTGGGTCAATCAATTCAATCCAACTCCCCCAAATTGATTGAATTGATTGTTGACAAGTCTGATTTATTTGTATGACCGACAGCGAAACATTGTAGTTCGCAATTGAGAAGTAGCAGATGCTTCAATCTTTACAAAGATTACTGTAAACCGATGGCAATCTTTATTACGCCGAGGACTCAGGCACTTCCAGGGGAGTGCTCGTTTCTCATAAGCACCTGCATAGGATTCTTTTTTGTAGGTTCTCAGCTACCATTGATCTTACCCAAAAGCATCAACCACGCGGCGTACTGACGAAGCGGGAAAGCAGTATCCATCATCACTAAACAACCAAGTACTTGGCAGGATCCTCAAGCACCTCGTCCACACCCCATCTTTTGTCACTACAGCCATAGCGCCGCGTCTTGTGATATTGTTAGACGTCATGTCCACAGCCGTCGCCTCTCCACCGCGACCAGCTCTGGATCTCCACCGCCACCGCCGTCATAACTCCCCTATAGCATCCTTAACATCGACCGATGGCTGCTTTGAAACAAATAACCCCGTTCCATTCTCTTCGGTTCACATCCCTTCACTCAGTGACATTGCCGAGGAGCACACACTCCGTACCACAGACTCCTCTCACTCTCCGATGAAATCCTTTAATGACAATCAGCCCGCATCATTCGACCCGGAATCACAGCTCAAAAATACCCACTCGCGACGGCGCGATGCTTTCGTGCCGGGCTTCTACAACCGACCCCCATTCATGGAATGGTTGCGCCACTGCTGGCTCGACATACTGACGCAACTCCTCTGCCTCTTAGCAGCAGAAATGATTTACCTTTTCGCTACACCGCTTATGCCACGGTATTTTCCCTTGTACCTCGGTGTGGAAAGGAGTGAGTGGGGTCTGAAGCACGGGAAACCGTATTTGGAGGAGTACATCACCACGCAGATCAGCGCTATCATCTCATTTACGATCCCGTTCGCTATCATGAGCGCAATCGGGCTCTGGGGCGTGAGAAACTTTTGGGATAGTAATGCTGCTGTACGTGTCACACACTTTGTTCCTGGGCTCTTCCCCGGCACTTCATTTGCCTGCCACACATAGAGTTCGTGAAACAGGAACTAACAACTCCAGCTTATGGGTCTGGGATACGCTCTTGCGACTTCTGCAATATTCCAATCTGTAACAAAATGGTTTGTCGGCGGTTTACGCCCACATTTCCTCTCCCTCTGCCGCCCTGCCATCCCACCACTGCACCCCGGCCACGGTGCTCTAGGCAATGCCATCTAGTACACGGCGGCTGTCTGTACGGGAGATGTGAAGAAAACAAGAGAAGCGCAAATGTCCTTTCCATCAGGTCACTCGAGCGCAGCGTTTGCGGGTTTTGGATTCCTAGCGCTGTACCTTAATGCAAAGTTGAAGATCTTGTCAAGCTTGGACAAGCGGGACGGTGAAGTGGCGGACGAGAGAAAAGAAGAAGAGAATGAGCATGGAATAAAAATGGCAAAGCATTGGAAAATGATTCTTTGGGTTTTACCATGGCTAGTGGCGCTGCTGATCGCAGGGAGTAAAGTCAGAGATGGCTGGCATCATCCTCACGATGTCCTTTTCGGGGCGCTTGTGGGCACGGCTTTCGCGCACTTGGCATTTTTGTCTGTATTCAGGGGTGTTTATGATAGCCGGGTGAATCACTTGGCGAGAAGATAGGTGGGGGGTGACAGTATGGGTTGTGTGGGGTTGAAGTGGGCGATACGGTTATGCTGAAGTTCGAGTCTCACGGCTTGGATCGCAATGCTACATTTTTTTTGTCTCGCAGCATGAAGACTAGGTCCTGGTTGAAAGTTTTTACTCTATTAGTCCCAGAACCAGGGAGAAGGTTCAAGCTCCCATGAATTATAACACTTGCTCTTAGTCGGATACAAGCTATTAAAAAAAGCCTCTCAAAAATTATCGAAAACCAGTCGTCCAAACTTGAGTGCAAGACGAAGGACGCAATTATTGCGGCACTTGTCTTACTACAGGAGGAGCTAACTTCATTTGCTATTGAATCTCATATAGGCGCTTTACTTTGTTCTATTGAGACTATGCCTCCTTCAAAGGCTTCAATTGAGTGCGACATCCAGCTTGGTATTTTGGATACCAAGAAAAAAAAATAACCCCCTTCGACCAGGTCTGAACTCCATGTCTCGGCAGATTCCCATTTTTTTTTTTCAACACTATGCTGAACCCAAACATGCCGGTCCAAATCCCATGTCATTGCTTGACCTAAGAGCGCCAGTATTGCGTCTTCGGCCTCCTAGCACCGGCGTCCTCACCATTCAGGCCCAAGTTCAACTCGGAATGAGTGGGATTAGCAGCCACTGTTGTCGTAGTTGTCTTGGTGATCGTCTCAGTGGCGAACTCGGTAGCTATCACAGTCCTGGTTCTGGTATTCGCAATGGCGTGCACACTGACAGTCTCGCGCGCAGGTGCCTGCTGGATGCTCATCACCGTGGTCGTGACGGAGGTTGCTACTGTCTTAGTGATGGTTCGGCGCGGGGGTAAACTGATGTGCGTCGTGGTTACGGTCTTGGTTTCGCGGGGGGCCGAAAAGACTGATACGATGGCGCGTGTTGCTGTAACAGTAACGGTAGCGGCTCGACCGACTCTGTTGTATCCATTTGAAGCACGAATGGCGAAAGTGAACTTCTTGCCGCCGAATTTTTGCTCGCTACCCTTGTCTGTGACGATACGGGGCTCGAGGTGTGTGTTATAAAGCTTGCACATGAACAGTTTGTTGCTCCTGAGGACCGAGCAACTCGTGCAGGGTGGTTGACGCTCGACGAAGATGCCAAATGCCTCACAAGCTCCGTGGCGGTTGCAGTATTCGGCGCACTCTGTTGCATCGTAGCCAGCAAGGCGTTCCGTTTGTATAGCCTGGCGAGCAGCAATTGCATTTTGGTTCTTGAATGCTTGCTCATAGGAAGAGGGGGTGTCTTCTTCTTGCGCAAGACGAGAGTACCAGCTCAGACTCATGAACTCTTCGAGGTCGCCATCAAGCGATTCATCAACTTCGACCTCTGCATCTGGACGAGACTGGTCTGGGCTAGATGATGTTGTAATCCCTGTAGATGTGGCTTTAGCGGATGCAACGACGGAGGTGCTTGTGGCGATGCCTGTGACTGTAGCCAGTGTCTTGGCCTTTGTGGATTTAGGGATCGGGGTACTGGTGGAAGTGGTTGTACTCCTGATATGGGTCTCACCCCCAATGTAAGTCGCGGTGATAGAATCATCGACATCGCCGTTTGACGATTCCACCTTGCCTTCAGCAGACTCGGCACGACGCTGGGGGCGATAGGAGCGCTCAGGGTCATTAAATCTCAGTGGGACTTCATTAGACCAGCCGGGGCTGGGTGACAATATGGTCGTGAGAAAAATGGGCTCAACGACCGTAGGTGTAGCCTCTTCTCTGGCGCTGTTCCTTATGCCATCGACAATAGCAGGAGTTGCGGTACTGAGACCAGCAAGAATGAAGATGACGTTGAGCTTCATGATAAACGGATAAAAAGTGAATTTGCAATTTCAAGAATGAATATGCGAGAACAATGGTAAAAACTGAGAGAAAAGTAACGAGACATCTATATAGGCAGCCAGGCCTAGCAAAAACTCGAGTATTCGCAACGCGTACGCATAAAAAATTGGTGCATACTGTACCAGGTTTTAAGGTTGTTGTGGTAGAAAAGAAAAAAGAAAAAAAGGGCAATATGTCAAAGTTTGGCTTTGGATATTGGTCGTTGCTGTTCGATACCATGAGAAGACATAGCTGTAGGATGAAGCGCTTGCAATCCTCAATGAAAGAACGTCTTAGGATGGACTCGCCATCAACCACAGATCAGAGTCAAAGTTCCGTCGACAGTTGCATATAACCAATTATCATAGCTGCATCTGAATGGAGGATGATACATTACAATGAATTTGTAGACCGTAGTTCCACCTGACTCCTGGGTTGCTGGAAAAGCCGGATGTAATATCCTGGAAAAACTCTCTGACTATCCACGCTAGAGACCAATAGTATCTTTGTAGTCTTGCTGTGTTTTTACTAGATTGTGAATGACTTACAAATTAGCATTGGTTATCTCCTGTATTCTTAGGGTTGCGGGCAGGTGTCCGGATTTGTTTGCTGCTGGAGAGAATTTTCTGATCTGACCAAGCTCGTTGAATGTCTCCAGTCGGGCCCTTGGTGGCCTACCAGCACAATTTTCAAGTCTCTGCCCGAAGGACTCACTGCAAGGTGGGGTGCCAAACCATGCCCATGGTTCGTGGTAGGTACGAAGTGGAGAATACCTATTCCAGCAAGTTTCCCACTATGCCAGACGAGTCGCCACGGAACCAGTCGCAATTGTTGAAACAGGTGTTTGAGGGAGTTGTAAGGTTTACGTGGTCAGGTCTGGTGGCCCTTCTGGAGAAGGAGCCTTTAATCCTTTTTGTTCGATCAGTATATGGGCCAGGTTCGGCGCATGAACACCGCCCGCGATAAGAATAAAGCTTTCATTGTCATTGAACGTTTGGGGGTATGCTGTAGCTGTGCGTTTCAAGATCAACAAAAATGCCAAAGGAGAAAACCAGAACCCGTCACCAAATCTCACGCCCAGTCCACTTAATACCTCCCTATCTCACTGTTTAAAGCACTTATTCCTATATTATCATGTATTATGCTCGTTGAAGTGAACTTTTCCCAGTACTGCGGGTGATGTGATTGGTAAGAGAACTATCGGAACCTAGATGTGCAACGACCCATGACCTCGCCCTGGCACACAAGCTCAGCATTGAACTCAGACCCGTCGAGCGTAAGGTAGATGTCAAAGTATACGCGGTAGAATGTGCCTTGTGGGGTGTCCATGCGCTCGAAGTCTTTTTCGAGGTTTTTCCGCGAGAGATCGGAGGTGAGCGTGACGACTTCCTTGATGCCTATTCCCATGTTAGTAAACAATTATATCTTGGCAAGCTGGAGCGAGCTTACGGGGATCTTTGGTGTACTCTGGGCAAACGTCATCGTCGCATGCGTACAGAATATCCTCATACATGAGGGTTGCACCAGGTGCGACCTGTCTGAAGAATGAGACCTTGACAGGCTCGCCAATCTTGACTCGCTGACCCTTCTGCACAAAGATCTGACGTGTGTACTTGCATCGATCTTTGCCATCGAGAGAGGGTACACGGTACTGCTCAGGGTGGTGGCCTTCCTTGAACGGCTGAAGTGTAGCCATGAGGTAGTGGCGACGAGCAACACGATGTGTAACGATGCGTTCTGTGATACCGGCTGTGACGGCGCCCTTGACGATAGCAGCGACAGAGTCCATGGGACGGACAACCTTGGACTGAAACTGAGGCGGCACGTGAAGCTTGATCTGCTGGAAGAGGTATTCGGATGCACCAAAACCACCAACAACAAGAACGTTCTGCAGCGACCTGTTCTGTGCCTGAATGGCGATGATCTGGTTCCTCACAAGCTCCAGGATGCGGTTGACTACAGGCTCAAAGCACTGCAGAATTTCCTCGTTAGTGAACGTCATGTATCCCTCCTCGATACCGGCTTCTGGGAACTCGGCCTCAATACCAACATCGACAGCCCATTTTTGGCCGTTGTTCCGGAAGTCAGCTTTTATCCTGTTCTCAAAGTCCATAATACACTTGGCATAGACCTTGCCTGCAGTTTTTGAACCGTCAGGTAGTTTCATCTTCCGAATCTTCGCTCGCAGAATATTGCTGAAGTTGCGGTTCAGCGCTGTGGAACCGCAAGAATCGCCAGATCCAGCCGTGCACTCCGCCACGGAGAATGGCTGTTCCTCCTCGACCTCATAGGCGATCAAGTCGACGGTGCCACCACCGCAATCGACGATCAATACAGCATCGTGCATCTTGAGATTGAGCAGCCCAGTCTTTGAACAGAACATGGCTGCGGCTTCAGGCTCGGTGATGAGGGTCAGTCTGTTGTCGTTCTCGTCGCGCAAGAAGCCGGCCTGGATGGCTGCAGCACGTGTTGCAGCCTTTCCAGCATCGTTCCAGATCGCAGGGACGGTAAGATAGTAACGGATGTTGCGCTCTTCACGATTGAAGACCTCTCCCAGCGTCTTCTGCAGCTGGTTCCGCATTGCCTGCCGCAGGTGGAAGAGGTAGTCGGCGGCCACATCGATCTCTGACTTGCCTGGTGGCAGAGGGGGCAGGTTGATGGGATCAATGTATGTGTTGCCGGACAGCATGAGCTGCAGCTTGAACCACTCGACCTTCTGCACACCAGGCTTGGGGTAACCAGTAGGGGCCAGTGCGTCGGCGATATCTGGGCCCCACCCTACCACTTTCTGGTACTGGTCGTAGTAAAGCACAGTAGGGATCTATTGGCGCCAATTAGGACATGCTTCATAGAGACACATGGATCAACTCACCTTCTGCTTTGTCTGGTTTCCAGCACCAGGCCACTCAGTGATGATGTCTTCCTTGGCTTCAGTGTTGGTTGCGAAAGCGAAAGCGACGCCTGAGAAAGTTGTGCCCTATGCCGAGTCAGCAGCTGCGCCTCAAACACATGGAGCTGGTTTGTGAGCTTACAAAGTCAATACCAACGATGAGCTGAGCCTTGGAGCGCCCCTCGCCTGCTACCTCTGCCATGCCCGGCCTGGTGTATACCGCAGGTGGGCCATGGGGGGCTGGCACAGGCGGTAGAGGTGCGCCGTAGCCAGCACCGTACTGCCCAGGTGGTGGCTGCGGCGGATATCCTGGTGGGCCACCTTGGGGAGGATAGCCTACGGGTTGCTGAGGGTGTGCTGGATAGCCAGGTGCGCCGGTGTTGATGGGCGGGAGGGGGCTGGTAGGACGGACGTGTTGCTGCTGGCCTGGTGCGAGACCGCCTTGGGCGAATGTGTATGAGGGCGGACGGCCCAGATTGTTTGGTGGGTTCATTGGGAGCGATGAGCTGCTCGAATTGCTGGCCTGCGGCGACAGCGACGTCGGTCGATTCGATCCGGTGGGGGTGCTTCCACCTTGTGTGCTGGGTGACGACTGGTGGGAGGAACTCTTACGTTTCGAACCAACTAGGTTCTTGAAACGGGCATTCATGGAGTTCATCAGAAGGAGAGGAGGAAATGGAGCTGAGAGACCGGGTGGGGGGACAACAAGGTAAATTGGGAGAGCTGACAGCTGCAGCGCTGGGCGCCTCTAACACGGACAAGGCTGAAAGCGTCGTCGCAACTACTCGCTGTTCTCGCTACTCTCGCTACTCGGGGCGCAGTCCTTCAGGAATTGGGTGCGCTTACTCGATTTGCACCAGCGCAGGCCCAAGTCTTAATGTGAACACGGCTGTTTGGCACCTTCGAACAAGAAATGGTACCTGAGCAGCGCAGGATGTTTTGTTCCTGGGGCTGGCATCACGACGGAGGGGTAGCCGGGTCATTCTTTCACCGATTCATGGGCCACCCCCTACAGAGCATAGGGCCATACATTTGCTGCAGCCCGCCTGAATGGCCATTGACCAGCTACGCCTAGCCAGGGTGATGCTGCCAAACGTCCCATTTTCTGCCTCATTCCTGCAGAAACACTTGAGCAACTCCAGATTAAAATGCACCTGCAGCCAGGACTCGAAAGATAAGAATCTTATGTTCGGAGGAAGGATGCAGTCCTTCCAGGACAAAGCAGTGCGGCGGTGCAACACAAAGCGCCAAACCGACCGCGCCTTTTTGGGCACTGATGCTCACATCAGCTCCACTCGACACGAAGGATTCCTCGCCAAACAGCTTGTCAAGCGAGCTGCATGGCTCTCAGCACGTGGCAAGTAATTTCTGTTCGCTGTGTTATTTCATGGACTTGTCGCTAGAGTCTGATTTCTTTTTGATTGTGCTGGCAACATGGTGAAGTGACGTTTGGATTGCTGGTAAGACTAAGCGTTTCTATATTGAGTGTGACCAATCGGTGGCTGAATAGGGTGCTAGCGCTAGGCTGGGCTTCGTAGTGCTTGACGGCGTCTTGTCCAGAAGACGAGCACGGCACAATGGCCAGTGTGGCAATGGTACGACATACGCTCTTACGGCACATAGGATGTATTGACCCTTGGAGATCAACCTAACATAGCTGGTCGTGGAGAACACGACTGGATGTGAGGGCTGACGGTGCAGCCGCCAACCACCACCACCACCACCACCACACAAAGTTCGAAAGACCTTTACTGAGCAATCCCAGCCCTCTCTAAAGGACAAAACAAGACCGCCATCCACCCCTCCAGGCCTACGGCGCAAATTTGCTAAATCTCAACTTGGTGTCTTCGCACATCTCAAGCTCTCCTCGTTGCTGCCACCATGGAGCTTGTCTTCGGTAGATGGGGAGTCAAGACGCCAGGACCATCGTTGGTGGTGGGGAGGAAGCCAAAGTACCTTGGCAGCACTCATCATCGCTCTTTGTTGTTCATATGATGGGCTGTGTAAATGCCCTAAACCTGTCATTGTTGAATTTGGAGTCCGTCCACGTCCTTCCGTCGCTGTTGATATTGGCAGTGGCGATGTCCCTTCCAAGATACTTGCTGTCCTAGTACATCTCACCCATATCTTCAGGGAGCGGCACCGTTGTGTTCCTGTGTTTGGCTACAACTGCACTCGAACTTCACCAACGCTAGGAACTTCCAGGGTGGCATGTGAGGTGCCCAACCTTAAGTATGTGAGCTTTACAGTCTTCAGGCAGTGGCTCTGTGAGTGAAATGTGTCGGTTGATGGTTGATGTTGGCTCAGTGTCTCTTGATTCTTTCATAGTGACTATTTGGTTATCTGTTTTGGCTTCGATGGGTGAATCGTGATCAACTCAAGCACATTGGCGCCGAGACATCTTGTATTTATAGGCACGGTTAATGAAATACCCTCGTTCGTCTACATTGAGTTATTCTAGTTTCGTAGAAGATTTGCTAGAGGGGTTGGTGTTGAGTATGATTCGATTTCTCACGGAGAGTCAATGTCTGAACATCGTCTTATATAACCATAAACTTTTGGTAGAAGTTAAAATGAAATCCAATCAATGTCTGAACTGAACATCTACTACACCCAGAACCGCCTAGATCAGAATATGCCCGCAAGACCCTTCCGCACAACGAAACAACTGGGTTGACGAGGTCGGTCAACACACTACTACTTGTCGCGGTTTCCATATTCTATCCACACAACCCTCATAGAAAGAAAGCCTTGCTATACTGCGGGGGGAAATCACGCAGACATTAAGGGCAAATACTGGTATACAAATTAAGCTTATCGATTCAGTGGAATATGCGCCCGGCCTTCTACAGCCAGTGAATTCGATACAGATGTTTCGTCAAGATAATGCAAGTCCACCCCAGCCCTTGGGGTGCCAACGCTATCGACAGACAGCCTAGTTCCTTCCCGTAAACGCCATCGCTGATGTGGTTTTTTTTACCGGAATTACTCCGGTTCAGACCCAGGGCATAAGTTTTTGAGACGTGCTTCAAGGCCACATCGCGACTGTACAAGATGCATCCAGCTCCGTCCATGCGCAGCGAATTGTTGCAGCGTCCAGAATATCGTTAAGTCAACCAACCTTTCGAAACCCCCACCGGTACTTCTCTGGTCCAGCTTTCGGCTCCTGCTGCAGAGAGCGTGCCTGTGGATGACTGGAAAACACTTCAGGGTTCAGCCGCGAGTTGTCCTATCGCACGCCGGCTGCAGCTGCAGGTAGTCTCTTGTCATACTCTACGTTTCTTCCTTCGTCCTTCTCGGTATTCTTGAGACGTGCCAATATCAATGTAAGGGTCTTCTTTTCCCTCCCATCGCTCTCTAGCACATGTATGAGATCCCGGACCTGAATTTTCTCACCAATCTCGGTGTTTTCGATGTTTGCTCCGTAGTTCCTCTTTTTCGCCCTCAACCCTATTTCGGTGGCTACGGCCGCAGGTGTGGCTACACCACTGCCACCGGTACCAGTGGCCTGTCGAGTGGGTGTCGATGCACCTGAGGCGCCCGCGCCGCCACCCCCACCCCCACCAGAACCCCCTGTCATCCAGGAATACTTCTTCTTCCTTCCACCACCCAGCGCCAGAGCGGCTGTTTCGTTTGCTTTGCGATGCAGAACATCTTCAGTCTGACCAGCTTTGTTCATTGCATCTCGCTGCTTCTTGGTAATCTTCTCAGGGATGGGTAGCGGTACAATCTCTGCTGCATCGGCTGCTGCAGTAGACTTGCCCTGTTGTCGTTGCTGACGTTTGCGAATTCGCTCTTTTTCGAATTGCTCATCCTCACGAACCCGCTTCTTCAAAGCATTGGCGATGTGATTGACATTCTGGAACGTAGGCTGCGGTGTAGGAGGTGCTTCTGTTGGTGGGGTGGGCAGTCGTGCAGCATTCGGCAGTCCTACTTTTGTCAATATATCTCCAGGTGAGATAGCTTGTGCATACTCACCCTTGCTAGCGGTCGTCGGGGGGCTATTAGCACTCTCTGACGCCTCCCAGGGCGTCCTCAGGATATTGGTAGGTGCAACCATTTTCTGTTCAGCATCCGGCTCCTTGACCGCAATATCAAGCATCTGCGGTGGAATGATTCCGTGAGACGTATTCTGTCGACCCTGACTGAGGGCGAAAGAGTCCTCGACAATAGTGCGTATGCGCTCTTCGGCAGCCAAAGATAACAGCGACAAGATCTCGACAAGTGGAGCGTTCTGATTGAGCAAACTGGCAGCCTCAAGACCCACGATTTGCTCACCATTAGCACCAGCCTGCGTCGTCCTCGTAACGTCGCGAGGCGTCTTGTCGGGAATCTTGTCAAATAAACCATCAACATTGACCTGAATACCATTTTCATACGCACGTCTGGCCATCCGGTGACGTAGCACATTAGCATCACAAAAAGGGTCTGTAAGGCATTGCTGGGCCGACTCGTTAAGAATGCGAGCAGCCTGTTCGTGTTTCCTCAAGAACTCCGCTTCCTGCTGCTCTTGCGACATAGGCTGGCTTAATGGTCCCGAGCCCTGGAATGCGCCATGGCTGCCTTGCTGGCTCCAGTTGCTGAAGCTCCCATGAGGGGAGATGGTAGATCCTGTGGTCTGCGAGTTAAAAGATGTGCTATAACCACGGTTCCCATAACTATGAAGCAAATTGTCTTCTTCAGCACGCAAGTCAATACCAGAGCCCGTGAGAACATCGCTGATATTGTTAACATCCAGGTCACGCGCGTTCGCCTTTTCCAGCTCAGCATTGTCTGTGGCTTTGCTGTAGGGCACCTTTGGTGGCGGCATAGAGCTTGGAGGTGGTAACGGCTGCTGTTGCTGCTGTAAGGCGATATTGTTTGGGTGCTGGTAGGGCTGTGGTTGGTGGAACGGTGGAGGCTGTGTATTGGCAGGCGACTGCGGCAGGGACAGATAACCAGTGTTTTGTGGAGATGATGCGTAGGGCGACATGGGATATGACGGCGCCGCAAAGGGTGATTGATACGGCGCGGGCGATGTTGGGTTCGGCGATAGACGCTGTCGCTTTGCGGGGGGAATACCGCTACCCATAGTCGGTGACATAGCATTTGGTGACTGCTGGTAGTTGGGCGGCGAGAAGGGTCGCGAGGGCTGTTGGTTCAGGTTCTGCGTCTGCACAGGCGGCGGGTGCTGCCCGTACTGCTGCGGGTACTGGTTATAGTTTTGAGCCATGGCGGGCAGCTCTTCCCCGGAGGGAGATGCGCAGGCGGAAGATATTTATCGGCGTGTCATCAACGTAGGCTCGAGTCCGTGATGGAAGGTGCGATATGATGGTCGATACGTTTGGAAAGTGCGGTAGGTTAGGGCGCGTTTCGGCAATAATGTCTTGATGGTGATGTTCGATCGCGAAAGCAAAGGTACGCAGGTGAGTGACGCCTACGCACGGACTCTAGCCTTGGCAGACGCGCCAACAAAGAGCACCCACGATAGCACTAAGAACAATCATCTCGACATTCACTTGCAACTCGCTCGCTCATCACTGTCAACGCCCGACATCGAGGGCCTGCGACTGCATTTGCGACAACTATCGTCTGACTAATGGCTCTAGACTGATCGGCTGCTTTCGCTGGCCAACGCGCCCTTCATCAATCGCAGTTCACGTACCCTTTCACCCATAGCTGCCCTTAGCCCACCTCTACACGGGACTGCTTGCCTGGATTCACAGTTCGGTTCTACTAGTGCGAAGTACACTTACAGCTTAGTTATAGTAAGGCAAAGACATCAAGATGGCGTCCAAGAGGAAGCACGCAGCAATGGAGCCTGAGGACATGGAGCCCATAGACCCAGCTGATGAGCTGATGTTCTTGTGCCTCGGAGGCGGCAATGAGGTTGGCCGCTCTTGCCACATCCTCCAATACAAGGGCAAGACAGTCATGGTGCGCACGACCGAGCCAGAAGAGACATACAATATGCTAACCAAGCTTAGCTTGATGCTGGCATGCATCCTGCGTATGAAGGTCTCTCAGCCATGCCTTTCTACGATGACTTTGATCTCAGCACAGTAGACGTGCTCCTAATATCACAGTATGTATCCACATTCGCCCTTAGATCTAGCAGCGAGATGGGTGGGCCAGGCGCATCACTGCAGTCGTACATGCATGGAGGGCAGTTTGGGGACCAATGTCTTGTATATCAGAAACAATGGAATATCATTTGCACCATCCATTCGACTCCGGTGATGTGCCTCCTCACCCTGGCCCGCATGTATATAGCAGTCTCGAGCGTTTCTCTTTGAGCGTTCAGTCTCAACAAACCCCATCGGCGTGTATTAATTGGCCTAAAGCTAACGCAATGTCAGTTTTCACGTCGATCATGCAGCCTCGTTACCGTACGTCCTGGCGAAGACGAATTTCAAAGGCCGAGTCTTCATGACACATCCCACCAAAGCCATTTACAAATGGCTCATTCAAGACTCCGTACGTGTTGGTAACATGTCGAGCTCATCAGAGACCAAGATCCAGATGTACACCGAACAGGATCATCTCAACACCTTCCCCATGATCGAATCGATCGATTTCTACACCACGCACACCGTCTCCGGAATACGGATTACGCCTTACCCTGCTGGACACGTACTTGGGGCGGCCATGTTTCTGATCGAAATTGCTGGCCTCAAGATCCTGTTCACGGGTGATTACTCAAGAGAAGACGATCGACATCTGGTCTCTGCCTCAGTGCCCAGGGAGGTTAAGATTGATGTCCTCATTACCGAGTCAACATTCGGAATCTCCACACATACACCGCGCGTTGAGCGTGAAACACAACTGATGAAGGCTATCACTGATATCTTGAACCGCGGTGGGAGAGCATTACTTCCCGTGTTCGCCCTTGGACGTGCTCAAGAGCTATTGCTCATCCTTGACGAGTACTGGGGCAAGCACCCCCAGTATCAAAAAGTGCCCATCTATTACAATTCTAGTTTAGCGCGACGGTGTATGCAGGTCTACCAAACTTATGTAGGTGCCATGAACGACAACATCAAACGCCTCACCAAGCAACGATTCGCCGAAGCTGAAGCTGAGGGCGATGTCGGACGACGTGGGGCCTGGGATCTTCGCTTTGTGCGCTCCTTGAAGAATTTGGAGCGTTTCGACGATATGAGCGGATGCGTCATGCTGGCTTCGCCCGGTATGATGCAGTCTGGCACATCTCGTGAGCTACTCGAACGATGGGCACCGGATCCAAGGAACGGAGTAATTATCACAGGTTACTCGGTGGAAGGTACTATGGCAAAACAGATTGTTCATGAGCCTGAGCAGATCCCAGCGATCATGACACGAGCAGCGAACACCAGCCGCAGAGTTGGCCAGAGAGAGAACGAGCAAATAATGATTCCGAGACGCTGCACGGTACAGGAGTACAGCTTTGCAGCCCATGTTGATGGTAAGGAAAACATGGAGTTTGTGCAGGAAGTTGCTGCACCAGTAGTTGTAAGTCTACACAGATTCCTTGCATAAGAGCACACTCGACTGACCTTTGAGTTAGATCCTCGTCCACGGTGAGAAGGGTAACATGACACGCCTTAAATCCAAACTCCTTGGCTTCAATGCACACAAAGCAGTTCCCACTAAGATTTATTCGCCCGCCAACTGCGAAGAGCTCCGAATTCCCTTCAAAACGGACAAGATTGCCAAAGTTGTTGGTTCGCTGGCTTCCATTCAACCACCTTTACCTCGTTCACTAAAAGCACCTGGTGAAGAAGGCGAAGCTGAGCAAGCTGGCGAAGAAAAGGAGAGCGTTGACCTGATTAGCGGCGTCCTCATTCAGAATGACTTTAAAATCTCGCTCATGGCTCCCGAGGATCTCAAAGAATATGCCGGTCTCACGACGACTACCATCATATGCCGTCAACATCTCACGCTGTCTGCTGCAGGAACCGAGCTAATTCGCTGGGCACTTGAGGGAACGTTCGGGGCCATCAAAGAGACAGAGATCACCGATGAGGCAGTCGATGGTAAAAAGGTCAATGGTAACGGCATAAAGGAAGATGCGGATGAAGAAGTTGGCCGCACAAGCGTACAATTTACAGTCATGGACTGCGTCGACGTGCTCATCAAGCCAGGCGGCCGGATCGAAGTTTTGTGGGAAGGTAACGTGATCAACGATGGCATCGCCGATGCCGTTCTCGCTGTGCTGTTTACTGTGGAAAGCTCGCCGGCTGCTGTTCGACGTGAGTAATCTCTCCTCTCTAAACTCTGAACATGAAACCACTGACTTGGCAAAGAATCGTCTCGCCAACACTCCCACTCCCATTCCCATTCCCACTCCCACCCCGAAAAGCAAGCCCCGAAGAAGCACCATCCTCATGCCACATCCGATCCATCTACGCGTCTCGCCCGCCTTCTTCTTTTCCTCGAAGCACAGTTTGGCGAGGAGGCCGTTTCGCCAATTCCTTACCCACGCTCCTCCGCTGCCAACACCTCAAACGCGACGAACGGCACGTCAGAGCTTGCGGCACTAGCGTCTGAAATGTCACTTGAAGACAAAGCAGAGCTTAAGCGCCTGCACAACCTTGGTATTCCGGTGCCAGGTGTTGAGATCAAGTTTGACAAGTTTGTGGCTAAGGTGTGGTTAGAGGATTTAGAGGTTGAGTGCACGAATAATGCGCTCAGGGCAAGAGTCAAGGCGGTTGTGGAGAGGGGTGTGGAGACGATTAGTGGATTGTGGCGGTAGTCGAACCTTAATGGGGAAGGGGGGATAAGGTGGGGTGGAAGAAATGGTTGAGGGAAATGTCCAAGACGTGAGCATGGGATTGGAAGGAGGGGAGGACAGGACGTGTGTATAGTGTGTTGTCAATTGCAAGCGTTTCATACACCCAAAGACCCTATGCTCGGACTGCCAATTCGACTGTTTGTGCTGCTTTTGATAAGCAGATCAGGAGAATAGCTATTTGCATACCAAAGCGAGCACCCCACCCACGTCTACACCATCCCTGTCCAGATCGCGAGCTGTGGTGCTATTAGAGTTTCGAACTTGGCAGATGGCTGTGATGGTACTGACAGCTGCGCCTTTATGCTCAAGATCTTTGCTGTCGGCACGATTACACTCAAGCTGATACTGTGATTGAATTAAAGACCCATATTAGTCAATGGCTTCATTAAGACGATGCACCTAGCTGAGGTTGCATGGCAAAAGTGCAGGAGGACTAGCCAGCAACTCCTGTCCATTGACAGTTGTTTATGCAGTCGGCGTCGAGTCCTCTGCTATCTGGACTGGGCCGTACAGGTGGTGATATTGCACTAAGCCCAAAAAACATGTATTGCCTAAGACAGATTAGACAGGAAAAAGGAATGCACGAAGAACAGGGGCCAAGAAGCGGGGTGAAACCCTGAGACGACGCAGCACTATTCTCTTCTTCTGACGGCATCAACAGTCACAAGATACAGTTAGTTGCAGTGAGACTGGAGGACAAACTAGCATCCTCGGTTGTCATTACCCGACCAGTCGATTGAAGTCCAGGTGCCTTGTGACGAGCAGATCAGCAGGCGGTAACGGGCATGTTAACCGACTGCGGTCCGCACCTACCAATCCCAGCAGAGCGGTTTCGATCTGCATCTGGACTGACTGCACAAATGGGGTTTCGGTGTCAGCGAGGTGTTCATTGAAGTGTTACGACGACTGCAACTCCTGCGAGCAAATGCGACGAATGGATGGGCTCCCGCAAACGCCTTTGCATCCCTCACCAGATTAGCCAATCCTTCGTCCAAGGCCCAACGGCATTCTCCCCCCCCCCCCCTACCCCCCAGCAAGGATAAATGATATTGGGGAGGACAAGGGAAGCGAATGTGTGATAGCTACGGAGTGCTTCACGGCATTATTGTGGCGCCAGGCCTGCAGCACAACACCATCGCATCGAGGATCAGACGGGGAATGAGTCGTGTAGGAAGGGAAGCAACGACGACATAGTGATTTAACTCTTTGCAAGGCCAGACGTCTACCAGAACAGCAGCAGGGGGAAAGGCAAGAGGATAGGGTTCAGCTGACAGGTTCGAGAAGAGAGCTTGCTGGCTTAGTGAGTATGCAGCGTTGAGGTGCAGTTGCTAGCAGTATTATTTGACCGAGAAGACAAATCCTGGTCGCACTGCGGCTGGCTGCATCAGCTACGTTGCACAAGGCGGGCCGCAGGAAGGGCCACAAAGGATGCTTATCGACAGACTGATCTTATGCATTAGTTAAGTTCAATTGGCTAAGATTTGGTGATGTTGCTGCATCTCAGACAGCCGAGAACGGCGTAGAATGCAGACGCAGCGATCTACGGGTACGCCAGGCACAAGCGGCCTTGCTGGCCTTGCGGCAATTTTCTGTGTCTCATACGTTTGTGGACCCTTCCCTCATTGATATTTGTCCTCAGCCGCTTTCTCTAGCGCAAGAGGCAGTTGCTGCTCCGTTCATTCTTTCCTCTTACTCTACACCTTAAAACAGAGTCGCGGCTGCCGATCTTGTGACCTTGTCCTCGTTCGTTCTTTCCTCCGCTGACTGTGCCCCTCTGATCCCCGCAAAGGTCCCATTCTTATATCATCCTTTTAAGAGTCCACGTCAAGAAGCAAATTATCATCCGCGCGTCATCCACCGTCAGAGTTCGCACGCTTTCTTTCTTGTTTGGGATAACAAGCTTTTGTCAACCGTCAATAGCGAACCAAACTTTCTGACATTTCCCCTCACATATCACACGCAATGGCTTCGCATGCCACCCTCACTAGCACATATGGAGCGCGAGCTGGTCTCCCTACTACCGGCCCCCTGGCTTCATATCTGCTGCGGCTGATGTCTATCAAGCAGACAAATTTATGTCTGTCTGCCGACGTGGAGACTTCGGCAGAACTCATCCAGCTCGCCGAGGATGTCGGTGACTCGATTTGCCTGCTCAAGACGCATTGCGACATCGTCACCGACTGGACGGACCGAACAGCGGCGGCGTTGAGAGAGATTGCAAAGAGGAAGTCCTTTTTGATATTCGAGGACCGCAAGTTTGCCGACATTGGTGGTACGTCTCTCATTTCGCAGGGCACACGGGGTGCGCTGCGATCAGAAAACTATGAACATGTCTGACACGGATTGGCAGAAACTGTGCAGAAGCAGTATACCTCAGGGCACCACCGTATCGCTCTCTGGGCTGAGATCACAAATGCCCACATCATCCCTGGCCCTGCCATCGTCACCGCGCTCGAGAAGGCGGCCGAATCGACTATTGCGAAATACAACACTGGCGTGCACACGGAGATCACTGCTGCCTCTCGCGCCAAGCTGAACGGAACAGACGAGGAAGAGGAGGAAGACGACGAGGTCCCACCCATGGACGGTGCCCTCGAGTCGCCTCTGCTCATGGACGACGGCGAGAGGCGGCTCAGCATCAAGCCCATGGACAGAAAACAGAGCGTGGTCAGCGTCAGCACTACAATCTCTACACGGACTGAGAGCATCTCACCGAAACCAGAGGCGCTCAATGCCTGTGGCGAGGCCTTTGACCTTGACACCGTCAAGCAGCTTGTCCATCTAGGCGAGCCTCCATTCCTGCGCTCGCTCCTCCTGCTCGCCGAAATGAGCTCTGCTGGCCACCTCATGACTCCTGAGTATCGCCAGGCAAGCGTTGAGATTGCTCGCTCTCACAGGGATTTTGTCATGGGCTTCATTGCCCAGCGAAGCTTGAACACAGAACCAGACGACAACTTTATCACCATGACTCCTGGCTGCCAACTGCCGCCTCCGGGCCAGGAGGGTGCCAAGCTTGGAGACAGCCTTGGCCAGCAGTATAACACACCACAGAAGCTGATCTACGAATCTGGCTGCGACATTATCATCGTTGGTCGCGGCATCGTCCGTGCCTCAGATCGCAAGGCTGAGGCGCAACGTTACAGGCAAGCCGGGTGGCAGGCGTATGAGGAGAGGATCGGAAAAAGCCAATAGAATATCCTGAACGCATCTTGACGTTGTCGGTGCGGACATGGCAAGTACATTTGACATGTGAGCTTCAAGACCGGAGCATCACGAAGCATGAGGGGGCGCAATGTTTGACATTTCGATAAACTACTCTGCATTGGGCGGCGCACTTTCGGTCAGACTTCTGGACATACAAACAATACCAACATGGCGTCATCGGCATCTCAAATCGAAATAGTGCAATCAAGACAAGATCAGTTACGCATTTCCATCAGAACATGAAACGCGTGTGACAAAAGCTACGAGTCTCCAAGTACGGTAAACAGCTGAAGCCAGGTACTAAGTATCCGAACGCCTGCGGACAGACATATCGTGACTAAACAGACAACAACGCTCGCCCTCTACAATCCGATGGCAGCACCAGCCGCCAAAGCAGCAATTGCTCCACTGAAGTATATACCCAGACCTGTAGGTCTCGCAGCGTCACCCACAACAGACGCAATAACACTCTGCCGGAACTCCTCTTGTTTCTTCATGTTGTCGAAATAGTTTTTGAAGTCTGTTGACATAGCCTTATACCTGCCATCTTATAAGCACATGTGTACATTTTCTCGGCCTCATTAAAGGAGTTCACCTACCAGTCTGGCGTGGTACTGTATCTCAGCACAGCGTCTATTGCTGTGACACTTACAGGGGCGTTTTTGCCTGTTTTTTTTTTTTTGGTACTCGAGCAAGACAAAGACGGCGGACGCACACTTTTTTCAGGCCACCAGATTTGGTACAGCCATGCTGTCTTATCATGGAAGAGGCTTATCCATTGTAGCCTTCAAGTTACGATTGTATTCCTACCGGGATAAGACGCAGCAGTCATCTCAAGTAAGAGCAATGCCAACCTATCATACAAACAAGATTTGTCCCGAAAGTGATGTATCACTCGAAGGCAATTTCAAGATGCCATATTCTTAGTATTTTGCCGACTAGAGGCCTATTGGAAGCAGGTCTGAATAAAGACAAGTTTGCTGGGGTACTGCGTGATTCTACCTTGCGAAGGGCTGTCAGGACTCGGAGAGCGCTTACTGTATAGAGTTAAGCTGACTTGATTTATTACTTGTTTGCTGATATGTCTGGTACTGGGAATCCATTAACGTTCCTGTAGAAAAGGAGACTCAACGCCGAGTTGAGTGCAATATTTGAAGTAAGCAATCTCAACAAGTAAAAAACGGCAGAACCGAGAAGGGAGAAGAAGCAGAAGAGGGTAAACTAGGAGAGCTCATTTGCTCCGTTTGACACCTGCGGCTCAACGGACATAAGGTATGTCGGAACTCACCAGCGCGTCGCGTGTGCATGTGATCGGATGCTCGGTTAAGCAAGATCCGAGTAGCTGGCGGAGAGTTTCCGCGCTTTCCAACCGTCCTGACTAAACCACAGGAATTATCTAGTGATTTCGAGTGCAACAGAAACATCGATTGTGGGCAGCTACCATGCCTCTTCCATCTATAAGGCAACCAAAGGCTCACAGAGGTCTACGTCCTGGAACATGAACCTCAGCCGCAAACTCCTCTCACTGGCAACCTTCGGCATCGTACAACGACCACAATTAGCATCCGCAGAGGTCTCGTCTAGCAACATAACATCCAATCCTCTAAAAGGTATCCAGCAGTTTCCTATATCTTCCTACAGTGGCAACATGACGCGCCTTGCACCTGTAATATCCATCTCCCATGGCGGCGGGCCCCTGCCCGTTCTAGGTGACCCCTCGCATGCTGAGATCGCGAAATCACTGCAAACCAAAGTCCCCAAGATCCTCAGGCTCGGTACACCTCAGCAACCAAAAGCCATCGTTCTGGTTACTGCGCATTGGTCAACAAACCAGGTCACGATTTCGAGCGGTGCAAAACATGACTTACTGTACGACTATTATGGTTTCCCTGACGAGGCATATAAGATTAGGCACAGCGCACCAGGAAGCCCGGAAGTTGCTGGGGAAGTGGAAAGAGTGTTGAAGGAAGCGGGTGTGGAATGCAAGAAAGACTCACAGCGTGGTTAGTCTCCCAGTCTTTATTTCCTTTCTCTTCAACATGCACCAATCATTTCCATGTTATGAGACTAGAACTAACGAGGTCCAGAGTGGGACCATGGCGTCTTCATCCCGATGAAGCTCATCGATCCAAAAGCCAGTATTCCCATTGTGCAGGTCAGCGTTCTGGCTTCTGAATCACCAAGCCAATCCTTCGCTGTCGGGCGCGCACTCTCCTCTCTTCGCGCTCAAAATATCGCAATCATCGGCTCGGGATTCGCTACTTTCCACAATCTGCGCTTAATGTTCTCGGGGATATCGTCCACACCGGACTTCAAGCAGAAGAGCATCGAATGGAGCAACGCTGTGAGCGATGCCGCAACAACAGATGACATAGCGCTGAGGGGGCAGAAGTTTGAGGCCTGGAGGACCTGGCCAAGTGCTTACACAATGCATCCAAGAGGCGGCGCTGAGCATTTCTTGCCGTTGATTGTGTGTGCGGGCGCGGGCGCAGAGACGAAGGGGAGGAAGTATGCTGATGATTTCGTGGGGTTGGACATGTGGAGTTATTATTGGGATGAAGAGACGTTGGAAGAGAAACTGTGAAAGGCTAGTCGAACATCGAACTACTGTGTTATATGTCTTTTGGCCTCTGACTTCAGGCACGTTCTCCGGTCCACTCAGTATCAACATCGATGACCCAGCTGCCCGCCTAATGCTTGTGTCATGTCGACAAAACATCCTCGCGGAGCATGTCTTGATGGTTGTGTCGAATTTGGGTACTTGCCTCGTTCCCGTTATTATTTTACCGTGGTAAGGAGCAGGTACCTCGAATTTCCTTTTACACTTCGGTCCCTGGTCCTGAGAACACGACCCCTATTGCGCATGCCTGTGCGTGCGCATCCGTGTGTTTCCGTATATCTGTTCATGGGACTTCTCATACGGCAACATCAAGAAGCCCACCAGCGTCGGTGACTGGAGCACAGGGCCTCCGATAGCAGCGACGGTGCTAAGAATTATACGACCCAGGGTGACTGTGGGCTATAGTTGGGCGAGAGTACGCACCATGACACCAGCGGTATGTGGCAACTCATCAACATAGTACGTCGAATTAACGAAGTATTTGAGAGTGTTTGCGGTACTTAACGAAATCCTTGACTATCTATGGTATCATAAATTGAACAGAACATTCCCCATCATCGCCAAATTCTCTTTGCATTCTATCTGTACGGGACTGCTTACAAGGCAATAACACCGAGGAATGCCGCCGCCATACCCACTCCCATCGCAGCGACTTTGTTAGCTGCGCCAGTCTGCGAGGCTGTAGCGCCTGTCCCAGACCTCGTTGCGCTTCCGCTAGCACTCGCTGTACCCGTCTGGTTCACGCCCGCAGCCCGGAATAGAATACTCTCAACGACGGCGTTGTTCTTATCGTAATAGCTCTTGACGTCGCTGGGCAGGGCGCTGTACCAATCTGGCATAGTCGTGAAAGTCTCAAGCCCAGTAAGAGCCGTGACTCCTGAGGGAATCGAGTAAGAGGCTGTGGCAGCGAAGGATGCGAGCTCCTTCTGGATCTTGGCCTTTTCAGAGACGGCGCTGGGGTTGGCAGCGGCGGTGAAGGAGGCGAGCTCGCTGGTTACATAGCCTGCGAGAGAAGAGACATAGGACTTGAGCTGTGATGTTTTAGAGGGCTTGAAAGAAAAAGGCGGGTGGCAGAGAAGTAAGACCTACGTCCAGAAGCTGAGACAGGTCAGTAGGTGTTGGGAGGGCCGTGACAACAACGAAGTCTGCTGCAGTTGTGGCGGCGAGTGCAGCGGCGATGAGAGTAAACTTCATGATTGTAATAGTACAGATGCAATGATTGAGCGATAGTAGGGAAAATGGTAAGAAGTCGTTGATGGATGTTAATACAGAAGAGACTTTGCGTTGAGGTCGAACTCGTAATGTAGCAAACACAAGAGTGAGATCAAAAACAGCGAACCCTTGTCTTATACTCGATATTGCACCATTCGAGTCACAGCCACAGCTCATCTCACAGCTTACGACCTGGATCGTCGTATTGGCGAATAGGCCCGAGTGCCTCAGCTCATCTCCCTTTGCTTCTCAGCGGATGACGTTCTCACTAAACAATCCGAAGCAGTTGTGAGTAGCTTCTGATTCTTGCTTCTTGCTTTTTGAGTGGATACGGTCCTTCAAACGTCAAACGCTCCACGTCGAGAACGTTGATGCGCGGATATCATTGACTTGTGGAGCCACGGAGATTGTGAGCTGCATTGGCGGTCCGCTCCTGACAGATGCGATGTTTGGGCCTCCGACTTAAGGGGCGCGAGAGATCCACTTTTTTGCACACTAGTGGCGCAGATCGAAGGGAGGCTGTGTGAGGGCTGAATGTGTAAAGATAGAACACTGCAATATGCATGTGAGGATTAACAGCGAGTAACAGTCTTTATCACTTTGCAAACTTCATGAGCTTTGCACGAGGAAACACATGCTAACCTCAACACCTGAACTTACACAATGTTCCGTATGACAATACGGCCTCAAGCAAGAACTCATCGCCTATGCACGGATTTCTCTTACGTTCGACTCCACAACTTGCCCCTCTCCGCCGGTCTTCTTCCCCGCAAGTTCTGCATGGTCGCTTGACGTCTCGCTGAGATCTTCTGGAGTGTTAGAGACAATTTCTCTCCGCTCCCTCCATCCTAGAAACAGGAAGCCTGCAATGATAGCGATCCAGTACAGATTGTATGAGATGACGGAACCATACGTGGCACTGTTCTGCCATCCGAACAGTGAGTTGAAGATGCCCCAGCCACCGGAACCATTTTCAAGGGGTGAGCCAAACTAGACGTGTATTAGCAACTTCTACGCTTCGCGGACTACTTTAACAACTTACGTTGATGTGCCACACGCTCTTCCTAATATCGTAGCTTCCAGGACCGGCACCGGCTTCTGCGGCTCCCTCCCCTGCAAGCCTTACCCAAGCATCCTGCTCAAGGCTCCAGACTCCCTTAGAGAAAAGCCCAGCTGCTACAAGATACAGGAAGCATGTCGAAATGACCAAGAAGATCTGGAGAGATGTTTTGTTGCCACCCTTGTAGATGAGATAACCGATGAGCGCTCCGGCACCAAGGCCACATATGGCTGCAAGAGGGATAGATGTTGCGGGTAACCCAATGCCCACACCTGCAATGAACAGGACAGCCTCAATGCCTTCGCGGAGGACAGTAATGAAAGGCAGGATGAACATAGCGTACTTTTCGGACCATCTCTTGAAACGGTTGCCTACTGGTTTGCCTGTATCCCTGTCCTCAAGCACCTTTCGAATCTTGTTGCGCCACTTGTCTTGCAACTTGCTAACTCGGAGTAGTGCCGCGCCCATTACAGTTATGATGACACTGGCAATCAGTGCAAAGACGCCCTCCCAGATATTTTCGGCTTTGTCAAAGGCATTGCGGCCCGCGGTGTAGACTGTGACTCTGTTAACTAACTCCTAATTAATCAGAAACAGATGCTCACAAGTTCCAATAACACCGGCACAGATGATGAGGCAAATCAACACGCCCAGCCCTACGCCAGCCCAGATCTGACGGACGAGTCTTTTGTGCACTGCGGCATCGTGCTTAGGCCCCAGTGTCTGTTTCAAGAAGGCGAGCAGCACAGAGACAATGATACTACACTCCAAGCATTCTCGAAAACAGATGAAAAATACTGTTCTGCATGTCAGTATGGGCATCGGTAATATCAATATTCCCTCTGTCCATTATAGAAGAGTGTCCAATTCGCATACCTGGAACAGCAAAGACGTTTGGCATCTTGACGCTACAAGCTTGCTCGCTCGCACGTTGCAGTGAATTTGAACGGATAAAGAGGAAAATATTGAAAGAGGGTATATCTAATCAGATGAGCGAGAGACAAGAGAAGGTCTCAAGCGACCCAGCCATTGCATTCCACGTGCTGGCCAACCCAACACCACCGGCGCCGAACCTCGCTAACCGTCACCACTTCTGCAGTTAATTTGAGATCAGCAGGCATTAGACACCGCAAAATCGTCCAACCTTCGCGATTTCGGTACATACGGTTCACGATCTGCGCGCCGCCAAGAGGGCCAAATCCAATCAAGCTTCATTCTTACGCCGCTAGCGTCGCCTTAGGACGCGAACAAGCCGCTCGCTTGCCTTCAACCTGAGGCCGGTAGGGGTCCAGATTATCAGATAGGCCGATAAAATCTTACACGTTTTCGCTACAACGAACCGTCCTGCAGTTGACGAATCACGGTTGTCGTACAGCGCCTCAGGGAGAGTACCGTGCTTTAGATCGTGTGACGATTGGAGTGCTATGTCTTAACCACGCGATTTTGGTGCACAAATCACGAACAAACCCCACTTGACGGCGGCTCTGAAAACAAGTTTATCTGCAGATGATCTGATAATCTTGATATCCTTCTGATCAAACAGGCAGGTCTCGACCTTGAGAAACGGGAAAGGTATTTTCAGCCGACCACCGGGTCTTATCTGATCGCGCCTTCTGCAGTCTCTGGCAGGAGCATCTTATCTTTTCATCTGAACAATCTTGAGGAAAGAGACAGGATCAATCGCAGGTCGCAGTCTTACTTGTGCATTCCTCCTTCTCAATTTTGGAGCCAAATTTGGAGGAAGCGTTTTGAAACCCACAATGGCGATCTCTTTATCAGATCTCTTTCTTCTCGTCTCATTTTTCGTCTCGACCGCCTGCGCAGCAACCGTTACATATGACTTCGACGTAGCATGGACATACGCCAATCCTGACGGCCAATACAACCGACCAGTCATTGGTATCAATGGAAAATGGCCAATTCCACCTATTGTCGCTACCAAGGGCGATCAGGTTGTCGTCAACGTCAAGAACTCCTTGGGCAATGAGAGCACGAGTCTGCACTTCCACGGCTTATATATGAATGGTACGACACACATGGATGGCCCTGTTGCCGTCAACCAATGTGGAATTCTTCCTGGATCATCTTTCACGTACAACTTTACAGTCGACCAGGTCAGTCGTGTCATAGCATTCGTTTACCAAGTACCGTCTTCTCACATCACCGCAGCCAGGCACTTATTGGTATCACAGCCACGTACGCGGCCAGTATCCGGATGGACTTCGCGGCCCATTCATTGTGAAAGACCCAGATAATCCGTTCAAAGACCAGTATGATGAGGAAATCGTCCTTACTTTCTCAGACTGGTACCATGAGTCCATGCCCAAACTCATGTCAGGGTTCATCAGCATTGCCAACCCATCTGGCGCAGAGCCTGTCCCTCAAGCTGCATTGGTCAATGATACGCAAAACCTCACTGTTAGGATTGAGCCCGGAAAGACTTATTTGTTCCGTATGATAAATGTTGGCGCATTTGCTGCGCAGTATGTCTGGTTTGAGGGTCATAACATGCGTGTTGTCGAGGTCGATGGTATCTACACAGAACCGATGGATGCGGAGATGCTCTACGTAACTGCAGCTCAGAGGTACAGTGTTCTTGTGACTGCAAAGAATGATACGAGTTCAAATTTTGCATTTGTTGGATCAATGGATGAGGTAGGTAATCAGAATTTAGTCTCGTTTCATAACAAAACTGACAATAGCTGGGTAGGATCTCTTTGACGCTGTACCAGATGGTCTGAAAACAAATGTCACAGGATGGCTTGTCTACGATGACAACAAAGCAAAGCCTGACGCAAAATTAATTGATTCATTCGACGCCCAACTCGACGACTTCAAGCTCACCCCCTTTGACAAAGAGGCAATATATTCCAACGTCGACCAATCGATTACTCTAGATATGAAGATGGACAACCTCAATGACGGTGCAAACTACGCTTTCTTCAATGATATTACCTACGTACCCCCAAAGGTTCCCACCCTATACACAACACTGTCGACTGGCGCCAACGCAACAAACCCCCTCATCTATGGGCATGACACGAACCCCTTTGTTCTTAAGCAGAATCAGGGTGTAGAAATCATCCTCAACAACGACGATCCCGGAAAACACCCTTTCCATCTTCACGGCCACACCTTCCAAGTCGTGGCACGGTCTGAAGAAGAAGCTGGCTTCTTCGACCCCAGTAACAGCACGCAGACAGCATTTGCCTCGACGCCAATGCGCCGCGACACCGTCCTCGTGAGACCCAACGGCCATATTGTACTGCGTTTCCAGTCCAATAACCCAGGTATCTGGCTCTTCGTAAGTCACATTACGCCTTTCTCGCCTTTTCCGTTGCTATTATAATAAGCTTGAAGCTAACAACACGAATAGCACTGCCATCTGGAATGGCACATGGCCTCAGGCCTCGCCATAACGCTTGTCGAAGCGCCTCTTGCTATCCAATCACAACTCGATGGCAAGATACCACAAGACCACTGGGATGCATGCAAAGCTGGTAATGTCCCTGTTGCTGGCAATGCAGCAGGTAATACGATTGATCTGCTGGATCTCACGGGTGAGAATAAGGCGCCTGGGCCATTGCCAGCAGGTTTCACATCGAGGGGGATCGTGGCGCTAGTCTTCAGCTGTCTGAGTGCATTTCTAGGAATGGCAGTAATTGGATGGTATGGACTTAAGCCTGTTGGGACAAAGACATGATAGCAGAATAAGTATAGAGACGTTGCGTTGAAGTGGACGTGCGCCTTAATCGCCATATTGATTTACCACATCCCCTGTACTTTTAGTACGCCTATAGCTTCACTGGGCTTTCAGCTACCGGCGTGTGCTGCTGTGGTGAATGCACCTCTCTAAGGATTGACGATATACTTTCGAAAGAAAAAAAAAGTTCTCACAAATCAGGTTGATCTGTTTCCTCGTCATTTTAGACGCTCACGCCCTCGTGTACTCAGAGAAGCAAGTGGGTACATAATACGGGTGCTCTCTACAGCCCCATTGAATTATTACGCATGCGCCGTGTAATCTGGTGGAGGCTGTTCCCATAACCCATCGTAGCTCGGCGGAATCAACGGCGGCGGAGTACCACTTCTCTCACCTTCCACCTCCTGCTGTGGCGCTTGCTGCATCGTCAACGGACACAACACCGTGTACGCCATCTCATCCATCTTCCGATTCACCAAATCGCCAGACGCCTCGTCGAACACGTCTTCACCGATCCGTACCCAGATGTGCAGTTTGTACTCGAGATACAATGCGAATCTTTTTTGCGGTAGGCCTGGGTCTGACGTGGTTTCGCAATCAAGAACAGTGTGTAGGATATGTGCGCCCGCGGTACAGAGTGCTGTAGTGTTGCCCAGCTTCGTATCTTTAGGTGCTGTGACGTCAAAAGGGATCTTCATGCCGCCATTGTCCTCGAGCATCCGAACGAAAGTGTTTCCGGCTCGAGTGAATGGATACTTGAGTTTCAGCTTCTCTTTCCCTGTGCTGAGTTTGCGCTTCTTGAGCACCCTGTGCGCTGTCGACATAGGCACGTGGCCAGTCCTGTCTGGTAGGCCTGTGATCAAGACGGCAGTTTCTTCGAGCTCCCATCTTATCTCACGGGGAACTAACCAGCGGGTTTCGTTGATGCGCATAGAATTGGTGCTCGGTAAATTGAGACCACGCAACTGCAGTGTGGTGGGGATGACCATGGTCTTGGTGCCTAGGTCTGGCATGTCGAAACTTGCTTTGAGAGCGAGAGGTGATTCGGGGAAGGACACTGTGTGAGATGATTCCAGACGTATCTCCTCAGCATTTCTGCGAAAGATGAGGAGTTCCTGGCTTGACTGTGATACTTTTCCGCTCGGCAAAGTGCATATCGCGAAGAGGACATACGATATCTCTGCAGATGACAGTACCACTGTCGCAGGAAGGTACGGTGGTATTAATAGTTCGAAGTCGCATTTATTAGTTCTTGATCCAGTGACTGGTATAACGAGACATTCTGTTATCTTCTCTGCAGCGTCGTAGTTGTATTGTTCTCGCTTTTGCCCCTTTTGGGGACCCATGAAACCAAGTTCACCGATGAGGGCCTTCGAAGCTGCACCATTCTTTGGCTCTCTTCCTTTCTTCACTCGTCCTGCTCTTGCAAGTATCACTCGAATATTGCATTGCGGTGGTATATTGCTGTATGATACTTTTCCGATAAAAATTGAGGTAGGCGCGCTTTCCGCGGAGGTGAAAGTGATGCTGTGACTTGGTGGGGCTTGCAGATGAACCTTTGGCTTTCCCATCACATTTATATCTTGCACTTTGAATGATCAATCGAGAATGATCTACAAATCAGTATGCGAAAAAAAATGTCATTATGAAGCTGATATGTCTTCCGGGACTACGTAGCCATGATGTACATCGTGCTCGATTCTGTGTCACGCTCACGTGGTCGTTGAAAAGGGCAGCCAAGACTCACAGGTCCCACTTCTCCATGCTGCATGCGTTAGGGGTGACAGCCATGCATGGCCGAACTTCGCAGGAGTCCAGGAAAGTGTTGCCCCCTATTTTTCAGCCATCATCAGAGTTGTCAACAATCAATTAAGTGGGGCTCAGAAGGCTCGGATTGAATTGATTGATTACCTGTATAGGCTTAACAATTACCCATATAAGTTTAACCTCTTCCTTATTCGGTAAGCGCGTGAAATCAAAAGGCGGATTGAATTGATTGTTGACAACTCTGGCCATCATTCCAATTTCGAAAGCTCGAAGCGTATCCCCCAGGCTCTAGTAAGGTGTGTTGGAAAGTAGGTGTCTATTTCATATGTGTCGTGCACGCCCTTGAAGTGGTCAATTGTAGCGGAACCTGCCATGTGGTTAGCATAATCATAGGACACCAGTCAATAAGAGTATTGACGTACGAGTAACGCTCTTTATGGGAAGCAAGTGAGCTAGCTGATAAGCTCTCATCATCAATCTTTCTCCCAGCAACCGACCTTCTTCTCTCTCCAACAACAGCGGCAGTGGCCCAGAGCACCCACATAATGCCGGCAATTACGCCATACGCAATTACCTGACCGCGATCAGGCGCGAAACCCAAAGGCGCATCGTATGCAAGGAGCAGGCCAAGACCCCCATTAATCATTCCCAAAGTGATACCAATCCTCCCAAGCCAGAGATGTCCGTACGACCAGATCGTGCGACACTGGTATTTCTTATATCTCAGGTGGTGGATGTAACCCATGATAGGCTGGAAGAACAACAATACGAAGAGAATGAGGCCGATGACAGGGTGATAACTGTGAAGCAGGCCGACTTGCTCAGGGGCCTGGGTGGCTAGCCAGATACCAATACCGATCGCCACTGTGTATACAAGATACGCGAAGAGCTGGAATAAGCCGTGGATGAGCCATGCGCCACGAAATCCGCCTAAGCGGATGAGCATACTGCCGATAGGGAAGAGGAGCACAAAAGCCAACGATGCTAGGACTCCATGTGCGATGAGACCTCTCCGCCGGCTGTCGATAAAGGATTGTGATGGACCCCCCCGCTCGCTGCCATACCCTCCATTGTTGTTGCCATCGCCGTTGTTCCATCTACCTGGGCCGTATTGGCTGTCCGGACCATACTGACCGCCCGGACCATATTGTGCGGAGACCGTTGCTGCTGTTTAGAATGTAAGCTAGTTGAAGAATCCTGAGGCTGCGCAGTTCATTACCTAAAGCCAGCAGAACTGTTATCCTACTAAATGTCATTGCGAATTGATGCATAAAAGGATGAATGTGGTGCAGAGTGTAAAGGCAAGAAACGGGGAAGAAAGTTGATATTTAACTAACCATTAGTCGAGAATATTGATATATAGCACCGCCCCGAGGCCCACAGCAGCGACTATCAGTACAAACCTAGACGCCTCTGACGCAAATAATGCTTTACGTTGTAAATGATAATCCAGATTACGCGTTTCGAAGGTACTCAAGAGAGAAGACTGGCTGCATGTTGCTAAACTAGGGTTCGGATATACATTGTGGAGAGCCGGCTGGATGACGGCGAAACACCACGCTGAACCCCGAGCTTTTACATTGAAGCCCGATTTTCCGAGACTGCAAACACTAGAACTTAATCAAGAAAAAGAGAGGGGATAAGTACGAGAGTGGAAAGGTGGGCTTTGTGGAATTAGCAGATGGTGTGAAAGGAACCAAAAGCAACGTGTAGCCCCCTAAAGAATTCAACAACGCCTGCTTGCTGATAGTCGCACACATCTCTACTGGTGCGCCAGTACATTACTTGGATAGATCTGAGACCTTGTGTTCTTCTGGCTATACATTACGAAAGTTATGGATTTCACCGTATTTGGCTGTGCTGATGCAAGCGATACGCTGTTGAGCATTGAGAACTGGAGTAGGAGCTCGGGACCAAGGGGAAGCAAGGGAATTGGTATATGCAAGAAGAGATCAACGGGGAAAGGAGTCGTCCGATGGATACCAACTCATACAGGAATACCAGGAAATGAAATGGCAGATAAAGCTGCCAAGGAAGCCACTAGATGGAGAGAGGACGGGCACAAAAGTATGCCAGCAAACACGCCATCAAGGTTATACTCAACAAAGGCAACCCTCAAAAGATGTCGTAAGATACAAGCAGAAAGAGCATGAATGGCCAAATGGAGAGAAAGGAGACGAAAGGCCGAGCAACCTACAGGCACACATCAGTACCTTCTAAGATATTTCAACTTCACGAAGGTCTTAGTAAACGGGAGAGCGCGCTGCTAACACAACTACAGACCGAGAAGATTGGACTTAGAAATCTTCTCTTCCAAAGGAAAGTGCCGGGTGCTCCTAGCCCCGGCTGCGAATGTGGAGAGAGAAGGCAGACTGTCATTCATATTCTCTTACGCTGCAACATGTTCAAGGACCTCCGGAACAGGATTTTTAGAATCCTCATTGGAAGAAACGACCTCCGGGCTACCCTGAGCACAGCAAATTAGCTACAATGGCCATCAGATATATGGAACAGATACAAATCCTTGGGCAAGTGGGAATCAGAGACGTGCAGACGACGCCAAGCACTGGGGTGAGACTATAGGCACATTGGATGCGAAACATGAGGCAGAACGCCTATATGAACCTAGCATTACAGATTGCAAGTAACAGAGGCTCTCCTGGCAAGCAACTGAGCGAGTCTTGATAGCGGTCAAAGAGAAAACGGCAGGCCTCTGGGGACAGATGGCTCCTAACCGTAGGAGTGATGTGAGACGATGCGGCACTGAGTAGCAACGGCGTGTCGGCTGTTTGCCACACCAGTCATTCCGGGCATAGCTGCGAATTACACGCGGCTGCAACTGAGTAGAATTCATAAATTAATAAAAGATAAAGGGGGAAATACCACACACAGCGAGAACTCAATTTTTGGAATCACTCACAATGTCGGTATACCCGCCCGTGAAGTGAGAGGGTATTTTGGACGCTGGTAATCGACTGCCCGTAGATGTCGCAGAGCGCTAGTATATGGTGCGCAAAGATCACAGGGTGGGATGAAAGTATGGAGTTGGGTGGATCAAAAGATAGATTGAATGGTACCACGAATCTCCTACGTAGTAAGGGCCAGCAGCGACGTCGAAGTCCTCTGCTAGATTGTCGATTGTAGGTCCAGATTGTCGGAGTTGTTCTTTCATGTTGGTCGTGACTATCTATTTATGCACGCCTGTATAGATTGCTCGATTCGTGCAATCTGCCGGATCCGCAATCTAGCCACGCAATGCCATGTCCTATCTCTTACTGCTATTCTCGTAAGATGTATGGTGATACCAACGAAAGTTCTAAGACAAATGTGTGCCTGCAACAGACTAGCTGTCCTTGCGTTCGGCCCGTTCCGCAACCTCCAACGCGTGCCTACACCTAAAAGGCCTTAGCGCATACTACGCCAAGATTCCTTGGTTCCAAACCGAACTCGCGTCACCAGTATATCGCGCTGACGCAACTACATCCGCCGACAACATAAAGATGTGATCATCCCTCGTAAAGCAGAATCCTATTGGGGTGGACACGAATAACCGGTATATTCGCATTCGTACGAATATTCGTAACTTTTCATTCGCATTCGCAGCATTTCTTGGTTGCGAATGCGAATGCGAATAGAATTGCCTTTATTCGTAATTATTCGTATTATTCGTTGTTTCTATGGAGGATCTTCGGATTTCTATCATCTCTCAGCAGCATTACCCGCCTCATAGTCTCTGCATTTAAGAAGTATCGCCGTACACCCAACAAATCCCGTCCGCGACTAAGAGCCTTTCTACTATCACCTCAGAAGCTGGTACTGCTAGGTAGTCTCTTCAGCCGCTGCAATCTGGGGGTATTCGTCTCTATACATTCTCCACCAAAAAAATAGCCAATCCTTTTCCTTCGTCACAGATTCGTGAACCGTCACCAAATCTTCTTCAAAGCAACGGCTGATGTCAGAACGTTGCTTCTTTTGAGGCTGCAGCTTCTGCAGCACACGATCATCAATGTTTTGTAGCTTAGTATTCTGCTCTCTTTGAGGTGATGAATCCTGATTCGACATCGATGGGTACCATCTATGGTAGACAAATGCACGTGATCTCTGTAGCCTTGGCAGAAAAATTACGAATGTTTGCATTCGCATTCGATAAGGCGTTACCTTACGAATACGAATACTCGTAGCTTTCTCCAACTTGCGAATGCGAATACGAATAACGCAAAATCTTACGGATTTGTATTCGTGCCCACCCCTAGAATCCGATATGGCCTCTCGTCTGGAAAAGTTACCCTCCAATAAACGCCGAAGCAAACAGTCGGAACGAGAAGAACAGCAGCTCTGTTCCGTTAACTCCATGATAGCGAAATCCGAACGTGAAAGCAAGCCGAACATACAGAAACCTGCACATAGAAACGTCCGTTCTAAAGCTACGTTGCGCAAGCTTTCTGAACAATGGAAACCTTTCGTTGTAAATACAGTGAGTCACGGCGTTTTCCTTCTTCTGCTGATCCATGCCAAATTCATCAGGATCGACCGATTATATCACAGCAAAGACGGGCTTCGAAATCGGACTCTGCACCTCCACATGGTGAAGCCTGGGAACCTGACTCTTTGATAGCTCAGAGCCAGCGCAGAGACGTTGTGTCGATGGTGGAGATGAGCATTGCCTGTGGTGAGACAGCGCACAGTTTTCATCTTAACACCTCAACATACACCAAAACGGGAGACCCTCTACTCCTGTTTTTTGAACATAAGGGCACTGCCATGCCCAATACGAATAAGGCTTCTGCTCACCCAGAGTCACCACCGATTCGCCAGAGCACCGGCTCTTCATCACAACATAACGACCGGAACTGCACGCAGCTCCCAACATACCGACCGTCAGTCTCTGTGACTTGACAACAACTCAATTCCAGGCAGCCAGCCAGCGCTTCCAACGAATCGAACTTCGGTTCGTTTGATGCCTTACCTAAGTTCGTTCGATAGCTTATTAGTAGTGGTTCGTTTCGTTCGGTCACTAGGGGGGTTATAGTTCGCTTCGAAACGAAGTTCTGAGCGAAGTTGAAACGAAGTTCGATTACAAATATCTCAATATAAC